>JAHPZR010028633.1:0-12500 GCA_019787425.1 Platygyra sinensis
ATGGTTTAAATTAGGCTTTTCCCACTTAATATGCATAGCCTCCTTAAGTTTGAGTTGAAATTTGGTAGGGGCGGAATCAAGGATTTGGAGACAATCCGCAGAGCAAGATTGCGGCAACGTTCTGATCTTAGTAAGTGTTTGAAAATGTGTGAGGACTTGTCTGAAGCGAGATGTTCACGGACACGTGTGGAGAAATGACGACCAGTTTCGCCGATATAGCAAGCATTACAGCTAGCACAAGTAAATTTATAAATCACACGTGAACGGAGTTCTCTAGGGACAGAATCCTTCACTGAGAAAAGATTTCGTTATTGTAATGATCTTGACATCAAACTAGTGTTTACCACGTTTAAATTAAGAAATCTTTTCTCAGTGAAGGATTCTGTCCCTAGAGAACTCCGTTCACGTGTGATTTACTTGTGCTAATCACTCAAATATTTTTGTTACTTTATCATAATTAATGATGTATGTACGTTTCGCTTAGTTGTTATATAGTCCAACGGTTTTTTCCCAAATTTTATGTAACTGATGATGATGTTGGCAACATCGAAACATGTCTTCAAAATTAAAACTGTCGTAACGTTCTTAAAAATACATGAAAAAATTTTTGATTCTGATTGGCTGAGAGCAGTGCAGGTCAAGTGTAACACCGGTGCAAAAAGTGTAACACCAGTGCAAATTACACACCGCAATTCTCGATTGTGATTTACTGAAAGACTATAGGAAATTTTCTAAGCCAATGATATCAAGTAAAATTTAAACGATGACAAACATTTTGTACGGAAACATGGCAAGGATGGAAATGGATTGAAATTTGAAAAAACCAGCCAGTTTTTTCAAATTCTAGAGCCATTCCTTGAAAATATTGCCAGAAATTCACTATGGTTTGCTCTCTGAACCATCGTTCGTTGGATATGTTTTTTACAGTCCATTTGAGCATTTTGAGAACGAGTAAAGGTACCAGGTAAAGATTTTAGCAACGAATGAAGCTGAAAACAGCAAAACTCCCGTGACAGTGCTCCTTTAAGTTGGAACACAGCGGGCCGTGAGCGCGAAATCGATCGTGCGGCGAAGCCTCTTCACCAGACTCCTTCCCGCCGGATCGCTTTGCTGTCTTTGCTTTAAAAGGTTGTCAAAGGTCGCACTACAAATGTGATAATGCATCAAGTTGTTACCGCATTTTTCTTATCTATTACAGGAGTAATTCACACTAGAGTATTAGAGTGACCTAGAGTGATTTCAATAGACCTGCATGTTGTTTCACTTGTCGATTGCATGTAGTCTAATAAAAAGAATACGGAGATGTATGAAAATAAACAGAAGCGATATTAAAACATGATTTGTCACCATTATGACATGTAAGAGTAGTAACGATAAACAGAAATGAAATAGTGAAACTACATTGTTGGAATCAAATTAGGTGTAAAAAGTATAATATACTTAATGAAGTGAACAGTTTGGCTCATAACGACTCCTTTTGAGCGTGAAAAGCTATTAAATAACGGAGCATCTCGTAAATCTGCGTAGAGCACTCAAACTTTACACGAGGTTACATGTTGCACATCTCATTGCTTTTGATGGGTTTCGCCGAAACGTCATGTTTTTTAAAACATGTTCACTGTTGATATTTTAAACTTTTCTCGAAATCTTCCGTTATTAGAAATGAACATGTTGCAATTCCAATTAAACGCGACTTCCCGAAAATCGCAAAAATTATATCACGAAAAACGGTATTTACAATCGCGAAAATTGGTTCCCTCAAAGTCTAAAAAATCGCCGATGAGCAAAAGTTAACTCCCACTAAAATTGCGTGTCACACTCTTTTTTTTCCCCTTCCCCCGTTCGTCGAGGAAATAAAGAGTGCATTCTCTCGAAGGTTCACGGTAAAATATAACACTTGGGTCGGATATTTTGCTCTAAAACGCCGGCAGAAAAAAACATGACATAAGCTGCCCGTGTTTGTTTCCAAAGTCAACATATTGATCTGGTGTCAATTAATAGCCGAGTTTTCAATTTCACTCATCGGTGAAACGTCATCATGGACACGCCGGGCTTATCTGTCTACATGCCTATATCGTATATATATGTAGTGTCTTAGCTGCTTGTAGCCTAGCATCTTCTGTTTACCGTACGATGTTTTATGTAGCCCTTGTTGCTTTGATTGCCCTGACGCAAATCGTCTTGGCGGAGACGAACAGCAAAGCCGAAGAGTTCTTGACTGAATTCAATCGCCGAGCACCTTTACAAGCGAACGCAAAGGAATTAGCAAGCTGGAAATATTCAACCAATCTTTCGTCCAGCGAAGCGGCAGCAGCTACTAAAGCAGCCAGCTTAGCATTTGACATATTTTTTGAAGAAGCTAAGAAGAATGCTTCCAAACTGGGCAACGTGGAGGATTTGCCTGAAGAATTTCAGCGACAAATCAAGCTCATTCGTGAGTCCTCGACGTTGAAGGATGTACAAAAACGAGAAAAACTAGCCGGCTTAAAGATTCAGATGCAAAAAATATATAGTTCAACTGAAGTTTTCGACCAAATAAAAGGAAAAAACTTGTCGCTGTCCCCAGATTTAACTAACATCATGGCTTCGTCACGGACGTTTGACGAGTTGAAAATGGCGTGGCAAGGATGGCGTGACGCCGTGGGTCCGAAAATTCGACCGCTCTATGAGCAATACGTGAAGTTGTCGAATGAAGGAGCCCGAGATAATGGTTACACAGATTACGGCGCTTATTGGCGGTCTTGGCATGAGGTTGATAACCTTCCAGAACTCGTAAAAGACCTCTGGAGAGATTTAGAGCCGTTCTATAAAGAATTACACGCGTATGTTCGACACAAACTTGCCAAAGAATACCCCCAAGTGAAAGACCAAGATGCGATCCCGGCACATTTGCTTGGTAACATGTGGTCGCAAACTTGGGGGGAAATTTATTCGTTAGTCGAGCCATACAAGGTTAATTCAAGTCTTGATGTGACTAAGGCCATGCAAGACAAAAACATTACGATTGAGGATATTTTTCGAATTACTGAATCGTTCTTTGTCTTACTTGGCATGGAGAAACTTCCAAAGAAATTCATAGAGAGATCTCTGATCAGAAAACCTGAAGGATTAGATGTCGAGTGCCATGCGTCTGCCTGGGACATGTATGTGGAGACCAAAGATGGAAAAAAAGACGTGAGGTAAGCCAAAGAACATTTCAAATCTGTGAACATATATTATAAATTGCGTGACGCCCTAATGGCTCCCGCGTCCACGACGCTTTTTGTAATGTTATCGGCTGTTACTCGTTATCGACTGTATCATAACAGTAGAAATTGCATAGCCAAGGCAAATCCAACTTTTTCGAGTATGTAACGAATAATTTCTAGGACAAAGTGTAGCTAGTTGTTTGTCTTCTAAGAAATTACGCAACAAAGTATCGTATTTTGGGGTGTGACCCCCGTGAAAACGTGCTATTTCCTGTAAACAACATCGACCGCCGATGTCAATTGTCTTCGTCTCGTATTTTTTCCCTCTTCTTGCAATTTAGAAACATTTGATTTGTTCCAAATATATATTCGTGTGCTCTTGAATTTTTTTTTTGCCTTCTAAAATTTCTTATTCATCGGTCAACTCATCGTCTGTGTATCTGAGGTTAGCGATTTCCTGTAATCGAAAATTGGCGGTGATAGAATACGGATAGGATATGATCAGAACGCCGGATCCAATGAATGCATAAATTGAAACCAAAACAAAGCCTATCTCTCCTGGAATCGAGCAGCTTGCAGCTGGATTAAGAGAGATAAAAGGATTATCAATTGTCAGCTCTAACGCGAGAAAGGTGTTTATAAACTAATCGCACACATGCATGTGGAAACCATTTCTGTGTACAGTTCTGTGAACATTTATGGCGCTACTTCTGTTCTCGTGCAATGATGAAAACTTGGAGAAGTTATTGGTTGAATATTTTGGGAATTTCCACATCTGTGTTGCATTCGCCACTCGAATGATCGAGTAACGTGTTCTGTTTAAAGAACAAACACAGTTGCAAATTATGATCTTCTCGAGTGTTGGAATTCGCATTTCTGACGTTAGATCTTCCGCAGAGAACCCATCATAACCTGCATGCAAAGGGTATCTCCTGACGTGATGGCGACATTCCCAACATGCTTTCGATTTTTGGTTGTGTCAATTTTGTTTTTCTGTTACAAGTGGTACTTGATTCCATGGCATGGCCAAATGTCCGCTCTCTTCAGGCGTTCAGTTTCGCGCTGATCCCCAACCGGCTAACTGAACGCCTGGGAGAGGCTACAATCACCCCAAACGCACCATGACTTCTGTTAATCAGTCAGACTTGAGTGACCATGAGATTGGAATTGAACTCGTGGTGAATAAGTACTAACAAGAGACTTCCCCGAATACCGAGTGTTCTTCAGAGTATTTTACAGAAACCTTGCTTTGTTCCATCTTCGCGTTTGTTGATACCATTTATTACTTTGTTGGAAAAAAAACTAGACTACAAGTAGTCCCTCTTTCGCTTAGTCCGTCGAGCGAGACGCGAAAGAAACCGGGCTTTCGCGTGCTTAGTGCTTCTCGCTCCCAGGATCTTGCGCGGCAATTCTTTCGCGTCTCGATCGACGGACTAAGCGAAAGAGGAACTACTCTTAGTCTCGATCTAAGCAGTCTCTAAGTAAACATAGCACACTTGCTAAAAATGGTGAAAATCGGATTAGCCCCCAGCCTCAATGAAGCACCCACTCTCAAGGTCCAGAAATTTAATAAGCGCCCGGGGCAGTTAATCGAATAAATACGGTAATCCAGTTAGCTTTCAAAGATCTTCAAACGACATCGCAGAGCAATCAGGTGTTAAAGGTGCCTGAGCTGAGCTTTAAAGGGGCATTGTCTCGAGGATTTTGCTGTTTTAGTTCAATTCTGGGCTAAAATCATTACTTTAAGGTTTTAATCATAAACAAAAAGCTTCTGTAAAACTACGACGAAGATATCAAATGAATTTTGTCAGAGAGGTCTAACTATGATTAATTTTTTGAGGATTTTTGGAACACGTGGCATTAAAACTTGAATTTTTTTTCAAATTTCAATCCATTTCCATCCATGCCATCCGTAGCGATAGGCAACAGGAAACAGTTTCATTACCGTCAAATACGTAGTCTTCAATAACAGCACTAGATCATTAGTTTTGGAATTCAATTGATGCGAAGGTACCTTCTAGCATTTTATAAAGTTGTCAAATAGCGTGACAATGCCCCTTAAAAGATAGTTTTTTAACCCCTTCAGTGCCAAGGGGTTTCCCTTTGACGAGTAAAATCGTTTGGCGTTAGACAGAGTAAAATCTACATGTAGTGAAAAGCCCTTGAAGTGTCTGGTAATTGCAGGTTTTGTGCAACAAAATGGCCTAATGTTGGTGTCCACTTAATACGGGGTCCGCTTAATACAGTTTTCACAGTAGACAGTGAGGAGTATAGCAGTGTTACCTTGTTAACAAAACGACGGCCTCTTCTTCACGTCCCGGGGGGGGGGTACTCCCTTATATGGGCTATATAGGTATGTGCGGCCCCAAAGGGTAGGGTTTTTCAGCCGTTTTAGTCATAAATTGGATATCGATTTTGGCTGATTTCGGCCATTTTGGTCATAAATAGGGTATTGTTTTTGTACTCTAGCCCTAAGTTGGGTATGTTCTTAAACTTAGAAGCCACTTTCTCATCATTATCGAAAAGAAAATCAACAAAAGCCCTACACAAATTATGTTTTACGGTAATTTAACATTGGTCTGAACTAGAGATACAGTTATAGGGCAGGTCTGAAACAGGATTTTAATGTAAGGTTCAGGTTATAAATAGGGTTTCGAATTTTTGGTCAGGTCATAAATAGGGTAGGGAATATCGCAGATTTTGGTCATAAATAGGGTAAGGGTTTTGGGAAGCGGGCCGCACACCCCCACCCAATTTTCCTGGGAGTACCCCCCGGGCTTCACGTTTTCGAGGTGTCTGTGAAGAGGATTTAGAACGACTAGTAGATACATACTAAAACAATCTAATTGTTTAATAAAAACATGAGTAGAAGTTTGGGAGAACGAAAAATGCTGTGTGAACACAAGCCGACAAGCAAGTGTTTCCACAACTTTTCGCAGTTCTCCCAAACTTCCACGAGTATTTCTATTTTACCATGGAACTATCGCGAAATCGAGATCGAATTATGTAATTGTTTTACTATAACTCTACTAGTCGTTCAAAACTTTGCACTAAATTTTCTTCACAAACAGATCACGATTAGGGCGCGAATATTTCGTTTGGGGTATTTTCTAAATATCTACATACCTCTCCGAATCATGATTGATAGTACCGCTATCAGCCTAAACTGAGTACAGTAAAAAACGTTAATTCGCAAGTAAGAACCTCAGTAGATTTTAAGGAACTTACCAGGCTAAAATTTGGTCACTTAGACCCCTTCTGGACAAGAACCTGTTTAGCCTAAAATTTCAAACAGGTTCGTATTTTCTGAATCATGGGTGAAAATTCGCCAAATTGGACAAATAGCAATTTGACATTGTTTACGGAAACACGGGTGCCTTCATATATTCATTCGAATTTTTAATTGAATACCAGTGTTCTGTACCCGAATAGAACTACAATACAGTATTGCCAAAATCACATAATAAAATGAAAAAGCTAGGTATATATGACGAGTTCTGTGTGTGATTTACTCCACTGTGGATCCATTAACCCTTTCACCACCAAGGGTCTCCCTTTGATGAGTAAAATCGTCTGCGTTAGACAGAGTAAAATCTATAAGTGGCCACTGGTGGTGAAAGGGTTAAGGGAGATAGTTTTTTAACCCTTTCACCACCAAGGGTCTCCCTTTGACGAGTAAATCGTCTGGCGTTAGAGTAAAATCTATCAGTGGCCACTGGTGGTGAAAGGGTTAAGCTGTGTCAACTTGTTAAAAAGTTGGGACCATGCACTGTTATGCCGAGGAAAGCATGTAATGTTAATGAACAATGTACGACTTCCACCGAAACATTTATGTGGTAAGAACTTGCATAAAATAAGTACTTTTTATGCTAATTTTTATGCAGGGAATAGGCTGAAAACCACTAAATTTGAACCTGTTTAGCGTTGCGTGAAAGAAAGAGGGCCAGAAATGGACGATAGGGAAAAACCTCTGGGGCCCGGGTACCATCCTTATTTTTCGATTTACTTCTTGTTGCTTCTTTTCCACCTTAGAAAACTGTATTCAGATTCTAAACGGTAATTTTGAACATCGGAAAAATAATCATTACAGTATTTTACTTTCAGGATTAGACAGTGTACGGAAGTCACGGAGTATTGGTTTGTCACGACACACCACGAGATGGGTCACATTTACTACTCCTATACTATACTGGACCAGCCATACATCTTTCGCGATAGTGCCAACCCAGGATTCCATAAGCTGTGGGTGATACGTTGTCCCTGTCTGTGTCCACACCTCAGCATCTTGTTAAAATTGGCCTACTGGATAATTATGTCAAAGATAAAGGTGAGCTTATAATTCGTTTCAAACAAAATCCGACGGAAATACACTGGAACGTCTCCTCAACGGCCACCTTGGGGACAGGAAAGTCGCCTTTGTTAATTAAGAGGTGTCGTTATGGGAGGTATGGGTTTTAATATGACACTTCTGTTTTTTCTGGGGTGCGACGTTTTTATATATCTTAAAAAAAGCTTATTGTAGCATGTAAATACGTTTTTATCTTTAAAAAAAAAAGTGCTTATCGTTTAGCATGTAAATACGTTTTTATCTTAAAAAAAAAAGCTTATTGTAGCATGTAAATACGTAACACAATCAAAATGTGTCAATAAAGCAGCGACTAAGCAGAAATAGAGAACGATGACGCGTGGTTGCATCAATTTTTGTGACAAATCACGATGGTCTTGTTACCTCGAATTAGGGAAAGTTCATTTAATATGAGCAAGGAGGGGGGGGGGGGGTGGTGGGGGGGGGACGGCGGAGATGAAGATATTGAAACTCGGAGCTTGAAATTTTAGCAGCCCCCCTCGCTAGTGGTTTCAATTTTGTAGGAGCCCCCTCCCCCCTCCCCCTCCTGTTGGTTTTGAAGTATACAAATTTTCGGAGGCCCTCCCCTCCCTACTTTTTTCAGAGCCCCCCTTTCGGGTGTCTCTAAAAATTTTTCGGAGCCTCCCCCTCAATATCTTCATCCCGCCTTGTCATATTAAATGAACTTTTCCCTTACTCGGTATAAAACTAACCAACATAGCGCATAATTTTGCTCCTGATTTATTTGATGCTTATTTGATCTGAAATAGAATATGGACGTGTCTTAGAATGTAGAATAGGAATCGAATATAAACTTTAGATGTGAAAAGTGAAGTGATCAACATGACATGAGCGTGGGACAAAAAACATTCTGAGTCCCTGACAGGAATCGAATCCTAGACCTCCCGAACACCGGGCGAGCGCTTTATCCACTGAGCTACGAGAACTCATGGAGGGCAAGGTTATTTAACTGAGTTTATTTGTGACAGGCGTCCTGCATACTGCTAGATTAGCACTGTCAAAGTCATCGTGAGTGTGAAAATGAATGAAATGGAGAAGTTTCCCACCTCGTGTCATGTTGGTCAGTTTCACGTAAATTAATCACTCGCTTGAGTCGGTGGCGGGCTATATCGGATCCTGGTTAGTAATGATGTTTCTACAGATGTTGCTAGTTAGCCTGTTTCTGTACAAAATCCTGGCTAGCTCTTTGTTCACGCACGTTACTGGCTACCTCTAGACGCAGGTAGCTGTCACGCGTTCCTCCCCACGAACGTTCGTAGGGAGGAACGCGTGACGAGCCTTTTAAAAGACCGTCGGATTGTCTCTCGTATACGCGCAACATTACAATGCCCCACCAATAATAACATACCGTACTATTGATTGATTTCCACAGAGGCGACATAAACTCCCTGATGAAGATGGCGCTAGATAAGGTTGCGTTTCTTCCATTTGATACTTGATTGACCAATGGCGATGGAGCGTGTTTGACGGGAAAAATCAAACGCGAACGAGTATAACGCTGAATGGTGGAGACTGAGAACTAGTTACCAGGGAATCAACCACCTGTCTCGAGAGGTCCGAGAAAGATTTTGATCCTGGAGCGCAAGTTTCATATACCAAACGATGTGCCGTTACATAAGGTATGTAGTGTTTCTTACTCTCTACCGGTGATAATAAATGTAAGTTACGCTACTGCGGAGAGTCAAATGCAAATGGGTTATTGCTAGAATGGATACTCCAAAATATGGTGAGACACTTAAATTTGTGTATATAAAGTACCCCAACCGATCTTAGTGAAGTCTTAACCATAGGTTTATCAAACCAGAACAAACTTATGAAGCTAACCATTTCAAGCCGGCGCTTAGACCTAATCACCAGAGATCGGGCAGTGCCTGACCCATCAGTTATTCTCTTCCTAAATAGGGTGTCGTTTATCTTCTCATACCTGTTTATGTGTCACGAATTGTCTCACTCATATCCAATGCCAATGATATCAGGGATATTTCCCTCTCGCCCACATGAGCTCTCCATGCAAGCTACAATCTTGACCTAATTTAAATGAAAAGTGACCACCCTCTATGCCAAACCAAATTAACAGCTCGTGGTTAGTCTTAGTCATTGGGGACAAACTGTGTTTACTAATGAGTATTAATTTTGTCCTAATTGTTCTCTCAGGTACTTTGTCAGTCAACATGTGCTACAGTTTCAGTTCTCACAGGCGGCCTGTAAATTAGCGCGGGCTTCAAGGGCCCTCTCCACCAGTGGCTCTATCTACAAGTCGACTGAAGTGGTGCAGAAAAATCAGGTATGGGCTGGTGTTGAGTGAGAAACGATGGCGAAGACATTCTCGTTTCCCATGAGCCCTCGTTGGTTTAGTCAGAGACAATAGGTCCTGGGCACAAGAATGAAGTCAAAACTAGTTTTCTGTACAATTATTCGTATTTGATTTACTTCATTCAGTTTCAATTCTTCGTATTTTAATTCATCTAGCGAGATGCTCAAGTTAGGCAAGAGCAAGCCGTGGCCCGAGGCCCTAGAAAAGCTCACCAACCAGAGGACCATGGATGTCGGTCCCATGAAAGAGTACTTTTGGCCCTTGTACCTGTGGTTAAGAGCCCAAAGATGCAACTCGAGTTACACGATAGGTTGGCCTGAGAATCCCGGCCCTACGTATGATCCGTGCGTGGTTCCAACGACTTTGCCAGACACTGATAGCCAAACACCACCCGCAAATAATCAAACAAACAAAGGAGCAGCGCATGCTCGGTCTTTGAACACCGCTGGTACATTAATAATAGCTATGTTTTTTATTCTTGTCGGGTTTTGAAAACGTGTATGATTGTAAGGATCAAAACGTTTTAAATACTCTGACGTTCAGTTGTAACATAATATAAAGATGCAGCTAAAGATATAAATAAGTTTATTACTAAATCAATATTCATATTTTACCGTTCGCTTAATGTCACATGCACAGGATGATGAATCCGAACTGATTAACAAGAGAGGAAAATGGATAAGAGTTAATCCCGATATAAGCCTTAAAGGAGGTCATTCACGTTATTTAAAGTTATTTTGACCAGATACAAACCTAACTTCAAGGCGAAGGAAACCTGAAAATACTACGATACCAAGATAGGGAAACACCAAAGAGATAATAATAAACCATAAAGGAACAAGGATGGTTGAGGATGGAGAAGATTTACATGGATTCCAAGCGACGAACTTTCAAAAATTAAGGCTCAACGTTTTAAGATTGGCAAACCGTGAATTGCCTCCTTCAAAATCCCTCTCAGGTTATTTTTAAGTGTCGTGCCCAGTTTTCTCGCGGATAATGTCACCACTCTCGTTGCATGGATTACCTGCTTGGACTGTCCGGGTGAGTAAAACTCGTTTCACAAGATCGTGTATTTCTAGGTCTTCCTGGACTTTCTGACAGCGGAAGTGATCTAAAAGGTTAACTCACCCGTGGGAATAAGGCCTGTATGGGAGATAAACTCTCTAATTATAACATAATTCATAAATTAATCCTCTGTTTACCGTAGATAAATATCATATATTCCAGTTGCGAAACCACAGCAAACAGCTGACTCTACCTGAAATCGGGCCCTCTAAAATGGACGCTTTAAGTCCAAATCCCAGAAAACTTCAATGTTCTCCTCAGAGTACATGAAGTAACCAGCTTTGGAACTAGCTTGAACAAAGAAAATTTGAATCTCACGTACCGTCAACATGTAACTTCACTGTTGAGTTGTAATTATACGACGATGTGAAGCATTTAGGTTAGATTTTCACGAAGCAAGTCGTGTAGGAGACTTTCTGCAAGCTTTTCGTATGCAACACACTTTACTTAGTGGTAACTTATAAATTGGCCATTTTGATCCAGTTTAAACTGGCATAACCATGAAGGCAGCAGCGGAACTTGGCAGTTTCCCACGCCGTTCGTTGGAGCAAAATTTAGAGAGCTGAAGGAACCCGACGGAACGGTACCGAGAAGGAAAGGCTTAATTAATGCAACCAGACAAAAGGCTTAATTAATGAGTACAACAGTAATAGCTGTGCACGTGCGTTATAAATATTTGTACATTTCTTTGCCGTCCGCTGCACAACAACAGCGTGAAATGACCAAGTTCTGCGTATTTTGGAGATCGCGAATAACGGCGGATAATTTTTGGTATTTTTATTTGGAATTGATCGCTGGAGTCACATTTAACTTGAGCACGTTTTCAGGCCAATAGGCACATGAACAGATCTAAACAATTGCGAAATAGAAAATAAAATTTAACTTATTTACCTTCATTCATTCATTCATCATCAGCGACCTCTATTAAGCTCCAAAGAACGGACACTGAGCAAATAATATAATAAGCTTATCTTTCTCCCCACTGCCACCCTCATGAGTGGAAAACTCAGTTTAGTTTTGATCCCTTACTGTGATTCTCTGATGGTATTAGAAAGATAGGTTTGTGTTGCACAACGACTGACGCTTAACTATATAACGCTTAATTAGGTTCTTTAACATCGAAAACGTATGTACGTGGTAATTTCAAATATATAGTTGTGTTTTATGATTGTAGCAGAGTTTTGTTCAATTGTTTCCATATGAAGATACACATACTGAGGGAGGGGGCTGTAAACTGTTTTTTAATTGGTTTTTTGGGACAAATGCCGTTTAGGAGCAATGTTTCGAAGAAGATCTTGATACGACAAAGATACACACCCTACTTTTCTTTGCGATCTGTAGCATTCATGAATCAAAAGACTCTATGCCACATAATGTGCACAGAAAAAAGAAAAGAGCTGGCAAAAGCTTAAGAAGCATGAGCTAAAAAAAATATAATTGGACCTGTGTGACGTTCCTTGAATGGGAATAACAATTGTCTGACTCATGCCCATTATGCCGGGTAGCTTTCAACTGCCAGTCTTCCGCCATGGATGGTACTCTAAAAGAATGGGAAGCCATCTAGGTG
>JAHPZR010028633.1:17500-29884 GCA_019787425.1 Platygyra sinensis
AAAATTGATCACCTTTACGGTTTTTATTTAAAATCGTAGAACAATAGATTTTGACACATTATCTACAAAATTTCGATCCTGTTGCCTGTGCGTGTTTCTAGTCATTACCGAGAAATTCACCACGCAGTTCTCGGAAAAACTATCACTTTCACTGTCTTAGCAGCTGTACATTTTAGAGCTTGAGTTCCCCGTTATGGATTATCAGTGTATTGAAATAACATCTCCATCGAAATTTTTTTCCGCATTGCACTATCAAAGCCTCCGCGTGTAAAATCACTCTGGTAAAAACCAAAGCCGAAGCCATAGGAACCTTCCCTACTCAGAGACAATTTCAAGGGTTTCTTTTAAACAACAGTACCCTGGTCCCAGAAGTTTTTCTTGATTTCCCTTTTTTTCGTGAAGCGGTGAGAAAGAAACCGGGGTGGGGGGTCCCTTATATGGGCTATATAGGTATATAAATAAACTGTTATTATTATTATTATTATTATTATTATTATTATTATTATTATTATTATTATTATTATTATTATTATTATTATTATTATAATTATTATTATAATTATTATTATAATTATTATTATTATTTTTATTATTATTACTATAAAAATAATGAAAACTTTATTAAAACTTCACAATAATTACTTACAAGATTAAAAATAATAATATTATATTGTTTTCATTTGATCGGTAACAAACGCTAACATGAAAATCTTATTATTATTATTATTATTATTATTATTATTATTATTATTATTATTATGTGCGGCCCCAAAGGGTATGGTTTTTCAGCCGTTTTGGTCATAAATAGGGTATCAATTTTAGCAGGTTTTGACCATTTTGATCATAAATAGGGTATGGTTTTTGTACTCTAGCCTTGATATGGGTATGTTTCTAAGCCGAGAAGCCACTTTTTCATCATTATCGATATGAAAACCAACAAAAGCCCTTATGAGTTACGGTAATTTAACATTGGTATAGACTAGGGAACTCATTATAACGCAGGTCTGAAACAGGATTTTGATGTAATGGTCGGATCACAAATAAGGTTCGAATTTTTGGTCAGGTCATAAATAGGGTAGGGAATATCGCAGATTTTGGTTATAAATAGGGTAAGGGTTTTGGGAAGCGGGCCGCACACACCCAATTTTTCTGGAAGTACTCCCCCCCTCCCCCTCCCCCCCCTTCCTGTGGAAACCTCTGGTTACGTTAGACTTGAATCTCATTTGGTGCAGACACCAGCTGTAAAACGTGTCAAACTGATAATTCAAAAATGAGCCAATAGCAACTTAGCAATCACGTGCGAATCAGCCGCTAATGTTTCCAATCTGTGTGTTCGTGAGAATGATTTCATTCGCAACGATCGCGAAGGGTCTGTCTTGTTAAACATTACTACGAAGAAAGTTTTCCCACTTTTCGTTTCAAGTACAGAGGTCAATTTCCTTCAAAAACAAAATCCCTGTCGAACACAGGCGAATCTTGAAGGTGTATAAACTGAGAAGTGAAGTACTTTGCAAAGAAGTTCCGTCCCTAGTAGAGATAGGCAAAATTAACCACAAGAAGTGCACGCAAAAAGAACTGACGGTTTGAGCTTGACCATTTAGTTTTGTAACGAACATTTGATTGGCTGTATTTTTCTAGGACATTTGATTGGCTGGATCTGAAAATGTTGGAACCTATTGTTACAGTTCTGCCATCTGATTGGTTTTCATTGTCTGGGTGGCCCCGGTTTCACTGTGAGCTTTAAAATGCTTTCGGCGAGCAAGACTTGTGCATGAGAGTTTTACCAAATTTCTGTTTTAAGTAAAGCCGAAATTCTTCTGTCCCGAAAACGTTACAGAAAATACTTTTACTTAGCTTTGATAAAGAGAGTTTTATCAAATGCTGTTAGCCTCTGATGATTTATTTCGATCGGCCCGGGTTTCAGTTTTGCTCGATCGTGAGTTGAACTCTTGAGTTTAGGAACGTCTGCACCGTGGACAAATATAAGCTTACATATCCAACATTTTTTTTATAAGCCTCAGCCAGTTAAGCTTATTTTACCAAATATCGAAAGTAACAGAGATCATTCTTTTACAAGCCATTCATGTGTTCAAGTTCAGCCTTAAAGGTCGGCACACCGTCACGATGGGACTAGTCCCTGCAACAAGTCGCAGGGACTAGTTGCCAGTTCACACGATGCGACTAGTCCCTGCGACTTGTTGCAGGGACTAGTAGCAGGGACTAGTCCCATCGTGTGGGCCGACCTTAACGTATACCTCATCATGCCTTGAGGAGCCCTTGAGGGAGAGCATCTCAAATAAAACAGCTCAAGGCCAGGGGAGTTTGTTTGCTTTCTTCCCCATTCTCGCTATTACAGCTGTAAGAAATGTCCGATTCGAACTCCATATTGTTCTTTTCTTTTGCCGCAGAGGCCTTGAAGGGCCGAGAACTCAACCACCAAAAGTTTGTCCTGCACTCTTCGGGAAACCGATGCCTGGCAAATTTTACTAACTTCTGAGAAACACTTTTACCGACAGCAATTTTCGTTTGTTGTTAGTTTGATAGTTAGGTTAACTGAGCAGTTTGAAGTTGATTGTTTGTTCGAGATCGAAAAAGCGTTAACTGACTCACCGCGATATCCAAGAAAAATATTGTGCTTGCTCAGATTTTGAATGAACATTTTCGTGCTTTTGACTCTGGTGAGATTCAATAAAACATGTTTTTAAAAAATGTCAATGTTATAAAAGAAATGGTAAGCAGTATGCAACTATAGAGTTATGGATGCACGCGGGAGGTGCACTTCCCAAAACAAGAATTAACACAAAACAATTTCCAAGAATAAAGAATCATGAAACTATTTACTTGAGTGATGAACAGTGAAAAACAGATTTACAAGACATGATTGACCATCGCAGTTAAAAGAGGTCAGGCTTGAAGGGGATTCGAACTTATGACCTGTGATATACTGATGCAATGTGATCAACTCCCAAAGTACTGTGGGAAAAGAGCACTTCAAGGCCGAGAAAAGAGCTGAGATATGTCCACGTATCGCGTCCCTAAGTGTGGGCGCCATTTTGTGAAGTTTGATGACGTCACCATATATCCAGTTCTGTTTGTGGCCTGGACCCGGTAGAGCACTGCACCGGTATTGCATGGGTTCAAATCCTGCTCAAGTCTTCCTTTTTTCTTCTTTTCCGGGCTTAAATTTCATAACTACTTATAAGGGGATGATCAATCATTTCATCATTTTTTTTCTTTGCACTTCAAATCTATCATCTTTCATATATCCGCTTGTAGAGAATTGATTGTCAATATACTTCCTTTTTTTCGGACGGACAGGAATGCAAATAATTGCAGGTTGTTTTGGGTCACCTGTTGATGTTTTTAAAAGACATTATATTCCCGTTATTTTATGAAAATGCAGGAGTTAACAATCGGATATATGTCGCTGGCTTTCTGAAGGTATGATAAAAGCATCTTTTTATCATATAAGTCATCTTCACATTGCGAGAAGACCAGAATTTTAGGAATTCCAATTGTTTTTTTTTTTTTTTCAGAACTACCGATCAGCTTTCACAACAACTTATTGCAAATAATTCAGAAATAATTTAAAACTCGGTTGCTCTGTCGTGCTTGGGGGTGAAGAGGACTTACTTTACTGCTATATTTTTAAAGAAACAATTCCCGCCAGTTTCGGTTCTCGGCTGCATCTTACCCCTAGGTATAGCGGCTCGGCCGACACTAAATCATGATTAGTTAGTGATCTATCTTATCTAGCTAGCTATTGGTTAACTGCATTTATATAAACACATCGATCTCACTTGCATTTGATCACTTTCGCCTGATATCTTCCATCTAGCTCAACTTTAAGCCACATCCCCCTAGGGGGCTGGAATGGGTTCCCATACAAAAAGGACGGAGGGGGGTGGTGCTGGTCGTAAACACCTCTTGCAAACCGAGTCCGAGGTCCTTACTGTAAGTTACTAACCGATTATAATGGCCGACGGGCGAAGCATGCCGGCCATAAATCGAAGGAGAGAAGACGAGGATCCGTAACTTACAAAACAGACCGAGAAAATGAGGTTAACAAGTGGGCCTTTCCAGATTCTGCTCGGCAACTGTTAGCAAATTTTAGGATTTTGAGCAACTTTTTTGTCAGAGAGCAACTTCTGGCAACTTTTCGGAAAACTAGCACTTTTTTGGTAACTTGGACTTTTTTTAAACCAAAATGCCGAATAAAAGGGAAATTTTTGTTAAGAAGAATTCCTCATGCTTCTGATGGATCGAAAGTTTAATCTTTTCTCGAATAAACAAGCACACATCATCGCCTCTGATTTAGCATTTCCGCACATTATCAATGGAAAATACCAGTTGCGTTACGGTGCGTTAAGAACACAATCAATGCTTTTGTTAATGTTTTGATAATTACCCTTCTTCATTTCTTCTCTCACACAAAAGAGCTTCTAATTATACAACAGACAATCTGTGTGCCTGTCAATGTTTTAGCAGATTCGTTACGTTCATTGACGGCAATTACAGCCCTTCACAATATTTTAGTCTTCAAATAATTACAGCGCTGTAAACTGCATAGTTATATTAACTATGTTTAAAGCGTTGCGTTACCAATCATGTCTCAAAATTTTCTGGCAGTTTTCAACGTAAGAGATATGGCTTCAAAACAAATTTAGCCTGTTCCAGGCTCTCGGTCAGCGAGGACGATCGAAAAAGCGAGCGGGCGACAAGCGGGATCAACGGAGAGCGGGATCCGGGAGACAAAAGAAGAGCGCTGGAGATCTCTCCTTTTTCCCTTCCAGACCCCACTCGTCGCCCGCCCGCTTTTTTGATCCTCCACTGACAGAGAGCCTGGAACAGGCTAAAACAAATTCTACTCTTCACGTTGCAATATTTACGGAAGCCCAGGGGGGTCATTGACCTGTTTGTTTTTCCTTTATACTTTTTGAATTTTGTTTTTCACTTTTTCGTTTTTGTTTTTCGTTTTTGTTTTTCTTTTAGACTTTTCGAATTTTGATTTTCACTTTTTCGTTTTCGTTTTTCTTTTATACTTGTTGAATTTTATTTTTCACTTTTTTATTTTTTGTTTTTCTTTTATACTTTTTGAATTTTATTTTTCACTTTTTTGTTTTTGTTTTTCTTTTATACTTTTGGAATTTTGTTTTTCACTTTCTTGTGATTACGTTCCAGTGTCACGAAATATAGCTTAATGATTTTGTTTAAAAGCACAGCATCAACAGTACCTCCAATCGAAGCCAAAATCCCGTCTAACGTATGCAACAATCGTGTAGCATTCGACTTCAAGTGGACTTTCTAATCCAATCGATTAATAAAACTTTCATGGCTTAAATAGAAGAACAAAAAGGATATAAATAAAAATATGTAATTTACGCTTGAGATTAAAGCATGGAAATGAATGGAGAGTGTTGACCCGGTCTAACATCGCCAACAAACCCGCTCTGATCTGCGCCGGTTCAACAGTTCAATCCGCCATATTGCTCCTGCAGCAAAGCATGATGGTCTACCAAATTGGTTTTCGTTTTCGATTTCGAAGTTTTGGTTTTTGTGCCTAGTGCTCGTAGAGCTCAAGGCACCATGTTATCGTGCATACGTGTGCGTCCGTAACACTTGCCGTTTGTGTAATATGTCATGAAGTGTCCCCCTTCACTTTTTGTGCCTAGCACACGTATAGGCCTTGTGCTCATAGGGCTCAAAGCATCATGTTATCGTGTATACGTTTGTGTCCGTAACTCGGGTTTTTGTGCCTAGTGCTCGTTGAGCTCAAGGAACCATGTTATCGTGCACACGTGTGTGTCCGTAACTCGGGTTTTTCTCGTATTCTTTCGCCAACAACACGAGACCACTGTCGAGCAATGTTCGTTTGATTTTCGTATCCCGAGAAGACATGACGTAGATGGCAACTTTTTGCTACGATCGCTCCATGCGCTCACGTTGCGCGTTTGTTCAACGACGTTGGTAAGTTTCCTATGTTTAAGATTTAACTCAACTGCAACGGGGCATTTTCGCGGGAAAAAAATTCAAACCACAGCGCTCATCAAAAAACCTTTTTTCAACTACAAACTCATTTCGGCAAATATGTAAATTTATATATATATTCGTTTTGAAAGGTCGTTGAAATGACCTTTTTCGACTACAATAGTTTTTGCTTCTGAGTAAACAAAACTATCCTATTGCACCATCACGCTAAACGCACGCTATGCAAAGAATATAATCTGATACGCTGACTTCGCAGCGATATATAACTTCTCCGTTAATTAGCTCCAAACATCGGCACAAGTAAAATCTATTCCTTAACATTCCAGCTTCATCGTGTTTTTCGAACTATTCTCAAGTGATTTAGACGAAAAAATTATCTCGGCGGGCTACGAAAGACACAAAAATAAAAACAGAAACAAGCTTATCTGACAAGCCGATAATTATTCAAAATTCCACCAAATAAACATTCCTCCGCGATGAGAAAGGCATGATTATGAATTGTTACAGTTGATACTTATTTTACATTAAAGTTTCTTGTTGTTGTTGTATCCTGTAGTCATTGCAGATGATACTAGTTTTCATATCACTAGGCACATGTAGTCAAAGACTGCCTATTTTTGTTTTTGTTATTGTTTTGTTTTTTGCTTTTGTTTTTTCAATGAAAACTAAAAGCAGAGAAATAAAAAGCGAAAACGACAGCTTAGTCTTTAAAAGGGAAAACATAAAGGAAACTGTAAACAAAATTTAAAACCGTGAAAACCAAAATTAAATAATGAAAAAATTAAATCAAAACGAAAACTGAAAAAGTAAAAACAAAAAGGTGAAAAACAAAATTCAAAAAGTATAAAAGAAAAAAAAAAACAAAAAAGTGAAAAAAAAAATTCAAAAAGTATAAAAGAAAAACAAATTTAAAACAAAAAGTGAAAAATAAGATTCAAAAAGTATAAAAGAAAAACAAAAGCAAAAAGGTGAAAAAAAAAATTAAAAATGTAAAAAAGAAAAACAAAACAGGTCAATGACCCCCCTGGGCTTCCGTACCAATATTACTTCCGCCAGTTTTTAACACTCCTTGTAGATCACTCGGAAAGAGGAAATAGGAACCGGGGAATTTTCCGCCAACGCTATTTTCCACTATAAGCATAGTGAGAATTTCTTCAACACATTCTTCAGTGATTTAACTGATTATGATCGTGGCACTTAACTTAACCTCACAATTCATTCCAATGCAACGCTCCCTAGCCCAAGCATCACACGGAATCGCCTTAAGGCGTCTTGTTTTGTGATATTTTCAGACCATTGCGTGATGTAAATTGCACAATAATCCTCGCGCAAGCATTCAAGGAAGTCTATTGGTAGATTTGTCATTTCACGGTTATTCAAACGAAAACTTGCATTTTCCACGCATCTATCTGCGATAAAAATCGATGGCGAAAACGCATCGATCTCTCTCCAAAATCGTCTTCTTCTACCTCGATACAACTTATATTTTCCTTCTGACGACTTGCAATGTTTGCCCCCACCCCCTCCCTATTACAGAGTTTTACACTTATATACATGGGTATCCGATTGCAGGCAACTCATTCATCATTGTTCTTCAATATTTATTGACAGAAGGTTACTGTACGCGATATCTCCAAGTCTGCCTGTTGTATACGCCGGAACGCCCACCAATTTGCCGGATTTTGCGGTCAACGTTTGCAGAAGCAGCGCAATGGAGCTCAAAATTCCGCTTTTCCTTGCCCTAGTTGCGGTGTTCGGACCGTTTTTCATCGAGGCGGCCCTTGATCCAGCGGAGGAAAACAAAGCGAAGGAATTCCTCGCCAAATACAACAAAATCACACCGCAGGAGGACTACAAGTCCACCGTAGCTTCTTGGAACTATGCTACAAACCTCACCAATTACAACAAAGCGCTCAAAACTAACGCAAGCTTAACGTTCTCAGCCTTCTACAAGCAGATGCGATCGAATGCGTCCGTTTTCGACACTTCTAAGCTTTCCTACGACTCTGCCAGACAAATTAAGAAAATCACCGCCACAGCAACACCGAAAGACAAGGGAACTCTGAGGAAACTCACTGTGCTCGAGTCAGAAATGGAGGAAATCTATAGCACCGGAAAAGTTAACGATTCAGCTCACGGTAAACAGCTGGAACTAGACCCTGACCTGTATGAGATCCTATCAAAATCGCGTGACTACGATCGCCTACTTTTTGCTTGGAAAGGCTGGCGAGAGGCAGTTGGCCCAAAATTGCGACACCGCTACACGGAATTTGTAGAATTAATGAACATAGGCGCCAGAGACCATGGCTGGAAGGACATCGGTGAATATTGGCGGTCCTGGTATGAAGTAGACGACCTGGAGGGCATGGTGGAAGGATTCTGGAATGAACTTAAACCGCTCTACCAAGAGTTGCACGCTTACGTTCGCTACAAGTTGAGCCAGAAGTATGAAGAAATGTCGCCTGAAGGTCCCATCCCCGCGCATCTCCTCGGCAATATGTGGGCCCAGTCCTGGGTGAACATTTACGACTTGGTCGAGCCCTACAAAAATCAGTCAAGCTTAGATGTAAACCGCGAGTATGGTCAAGAAAGGCTATAACGCGACAATGATGTTTGAATTAGCGGACTCGTTTTTCCAATCCATCGGACTTGAGGCGCTACCGGCATCGTTCTATGAAAAGTCTATGATTACCAAACCGAAAGACCGTAATGTCATTTGCCATGCATCCGCCTGGGATTTCGCCATAAACAGAGATGTTAGGTAAGACATAAATTCAATTCTCCTCACTCCCTATAGCCTGAGAGAACATCCAGCGTTTTTATTTTGGCCCCCATGTGTTTCACGAGCAGGCGTGATTTTTTTCTCGGCGCGTGAAACAAGAGCTGAAAAAACCGGATGCTCTCGATCTATTTTGGAGAAATTGGTAATACAATAACATCAAGAAGTATTGTAATTCTAAGTCATGATGTTTTCTGCGTTTCTTTATAACGTGTCTTCTTCACAGACGACAAAAGTTCTAAAGAAAATTTGAAATGTAGGTAAAGTGGTGCAACTTCGAATTCCAGCTGGAAGAATGTTATTTATTATTATTTTTTTTGTTTATCCGTTGCCAGGGGGCCGTACGCACTAGCTTGACAAGATATGTTTGGCTCTGCCAAAAATCTCGACAAATTTTGTCTCCACCAAATTTTGAATTTGCTGATCATTTGATAACGTTTCAATCACGTTGAAAATTTCCGGTTCCGTTTCGCGGAGAAGGTGATCTTCAATTATTGAGAGAATAAACGGTTGCCTCGTGTGTTTTATTACTTGTATTTCTTTTCCTTTTTTTTTTACTTTTACTCGTCCTTCAAGCCATTCAGTTTGCTTTGCGAGCCGTAGAAGTTGTATTGAAGTCGCATTCAATTCAACTTCTCAGTTTAGGTAAGAATAATGTCGTGTAAGTCTCCATCTTCAACGGATTGATTGCCTCGAGAAATGACGCTTGACAAAAATTCGTCCTCCTCCGTAGCAAGACGACGGCACTTTTGAAGTTTGCTGAGTTTGGTACGGCTTTGACGCTCTTACAGAGCGGAACTGATGACAATATTTTTGGAAAATAAACATAAATTCGCCGAGTGCGCGAGAGCTTGTTCCATTGTTTTAGATCCATGTTGTATGATTGACCTGCCTATACAAACACCTTTACAAAAACATGAACTTACACAATGCTCTCTCAAAAAGATTTTAAATCACACACTTTGTTTTACTGATTTTTTAATTTTGTAGCTGTAAGTCTTTTGTGTTTTGTGTGTCATATTCGTTTCCGCGTTTAAACACGCTTTGTTACAGACAATTTTTCCATTCATCTTATACAAGCAACTTCTTTGTTGCGTCTTGTAAAGGCATTAACTGTCTAAACAAAGAACTGACCTGTATAGAAATGTTGGCATTGTAGACCTGACCGCTGATTTTTTCTTCAATTTTGTTGTTAATACCCGATGTTCAAAAGGAGCCGCGCAATACATGGGGCGCAACCTTTTGCAGTGTTTACTATCAAGTGTCCATTCATTGTTCGAGTTGGTGGTTTTCATAGAGTAAGTTTCGTAATTAAAATTGATACGCTAAATCTGAAGAGCTGTTTCGTCATCGTTTGCCGAATATTCCGAAAGAGTAAGGTTGATGTTTTTTACCCATTGGAGATCTTTGGGATTAAGATAAAGCGATTATCTTCAATTTATCTTCCGGTGTCTCCAAACACGATCTTCATGTAATATAATCGTTGAATTGTCATGATTGAGATGCTCTGTTTGTTTCGCGATTACGTAAGTACGTTGCGTGCGTTGTTTGCGTTGCTCCATTCGCGTGGCCGCTGGGGAGATTTCACGCAAGTGAGTTTCCGCGGCGAGCCGTGAGGGAATTACTGAAGAGTCCAGTTGGTTTCGGCCGCTAGTGAAATTCTGACTACACTATAACGAAACATTCAATGTGAAATAGTTTATTGAGGAAGGCCAACTGGAAAACATGGACTGGACTCTGGACTGGACTCTGGACTGGACTTTATTATACGAAGTTAATATTTAACTAATAATATCACGGCTAACCATTTCTATTTAATTATTAACCAGCGGAAAATTTTTCAACACTGTCGACACGTTTTGTCGTCATGATCAGAGTTCGACTCCATTCCGCTTACAACTCCAGCGTAACTGGTACTTGGCTTAGGACTTTTTTCCATGTTACAAAAATATACCGAAGAAAAATGATTCGCGCGAACTGGTATAAACTAAGATTTAACAAATAGAAGGGCGATCCGATATGTGCCTTCAAGCCGGACAATAGCCAAATATGATGCACAGATGAGTCTGCTTCAGGGAGGAAGCCACAATGCCTTAAAATTCTCTTGCTTCGAGATATCTTAATCAGAAATGTCTTTTCGTTTCGGAAATGTTTGACACTTCTAAATTTATCGGAATGAATAGCCTTGTACGAGTTAAACAATCGTACTTTTTCGTTCCCTACTTTATTCTCATTCCACACAGGGCACAAATTAACTGCACAAGAATATAGAGTAGCTTAGTCACTATCTTTCCTTTTTCGTATATTTTGGCAGTTATCGTCGTTCACAAATTACCATCGGTACTGGACAACAAGCCAACAGTGCATATACCGAAAAAAACGTACTGTCATCAACCTTTTTAGCGTTATCGGCACAGTTTACATTAGCGTGGTTTCGTGTGAAATTAACTTTTGTGTGATAAGGACTGCAACGTGATAAAAATTTGGACAATAGGAGAGGTCCGTTATACGAGGTAAAAGTAAAGTAAACAAGAAAACTTTTCTTCCATTACAAATAAAGAGAAAATAGAGTGCTAGATCTGACAATGTGGACGTGTTCTTCCAAGAGCGCGAGTCTTGGTTTACACCTAGAAATTTAAATTGCAGTGTGCAGGACCACAGCTCCTTTCGGATAGTGTAGTGGTTTGAAATAACTGTAGTGATAAGAAACCACATAACTTGATACACGACCAAGAATTTTATAGTTTTTCCTGTTTTTGTTGTTCAGCTTGTATTACGTTTTATTATATAGAGGTTACGCTCACTCGTGAGATATTGTTCGTGCCATTCGAACACAACATTCATAATATCTTCTCGCCACCGTGTAATATCCTATAAATATTGAAGCGTGACATCAGAGGTACGCGACCGCAAGAAAGGCCCTATCCCTTTCTTTAATTTTATACACTGATTTGAGGTACGGATGTCTGTTTTTAAATCTCATTATTAGAATTCACGAAATGTATTTGCCCCTTTTTTTTGTATTCTATATTACGAATTAAAGTTAAAGATAAAAGCAAAGTATTTTTTCTTCTCAGCTGCATACATTTTTTTTAAATATTCTTTTCATTCAATCGGACTACATTCCTAAAATAGCACACGCATGTACGCAGGAGATATGATCGCGTGGCGACATCATTACATTGTAACGTGATGACTTCAAACTTTCATAGCATTCACGAAATCATAGCCGAGCGTACAAGTGGCCTGTACGTTCCGCTGTAAACAACTGAAGTGCTTAGTTTTCATAGTCCTATCTGGTTCAATTGTAGTATAGTGTGCAAAGCGATCGCGCTTAACATATCGAATATATTGAATTGGACTACATTCCTACCATTCTTTAGACAGCGCACGCTTAAGATATATCGTCGTCACGTAACGTAACTTGATTTGATTTTAAGTTACTGGGCAGCATTGTTATATTTTTCGTCTATGTTCCTCAAAACGTGTCGACAGTGTTGAAAAATTTTCCCGCTGGATAATAATTAAATACAAATGGTTAGCCGTAATATTATAAGTTAAATATTAACTTCGTATAATAAAGTCCAGTCCAAAGTCCAGTCCAGAGTCCAGTCCAG
>JAHPZR010028634.1:0-10764 GCA_019787425.1 Platygyra sinensis
GTGGGTTGAACTCTTTTCAAAGGGAGATAACTAGTGTCCAGGTCAGCACGGTCCCAAGGCTGACTTTGTTCCTTTAAGATGTTTGTAAAGTTTCTTTGAAAGACTCAAAAAGGCTCAACAGGTTTCAGCAGGGGTGACGGGGTGGGGGGGGGGGGGGGGAATTAAATGCAATAGCCCAATATTTCCCTTAAGTGTGACTAACAAGATGTGAATATCAAGATGACCCTACCACAGGTTTTGCTTCATAATGCTCTTTTGAGAATTTAGCAACTTGCCCTGTTTTTCATGTGAAAAACATGCAAGCCATTTAAACTGTTTTGTTTTTGTTTTTTTGTTTTTTTTTGCTTTATTGTTTTTCTTTCAGTTGCACATCTTTCCAGTTATGATTATCACTAAAAACAATTAGAGTCCACTTCAAAGAAATGGCCGGCATGGCGAAAGAACTTGACCGTTGAAGTATAGGACATCTAGATGCAACTTCATTTGCATGAAAGCCCCCCTTTAATATCTCCATTGAATTTCCCTTTTCCTAATACCAAGATCCTCTCAGCTTTCTCCTGACAACAGAGACCAAGGTATCCCTCTGAATCAGCTCTACATCATTGTATAAATACCTGCCAAAAACCACAACTTCAGTTTTTTAACAACACTTTTATTGTCATTCATGGCAATAAATTGTAGTTCTGTTTTTTACATGTAGTATAAGTCATGTCCAAATTGTGTTTTAATCTCTTCTTTACTGAAAGTACTTAGACTCTGGTCTCAGCTTTTAACTACTACATGCATGTACATTTCAGTATTGCAGACTGTAATTTTCCTTTTTGTTCTACTCTTGTACAGTGTAAGTGTTTTTCCACTCAGCAATGTGCACATGCTCAGTGACCTAGGGACAAAACATACACAGGTATTAGAAACAGCTGCAGCTTAGTACATGTCAAACCTCTCCCTATAGATGCATATGTGACACAGATATCTCTCATTATGTTTGTCCCAGTTAAAAAAAAACACGGAATTCATATAACTTCCACATGTACCATTGCAATAATGACACCTTGATATTTAATAGACACTCAGGTCTGGTACTTTTATTCCTGTAACTCAGTAATTCCCAGAAGTAATAAAAATATAATTTCTGCATCACAATTCCAAAGTATCTTCAAGCAGACAGTTCACATCATTAATTTAAGAAAGAAGATCATCAACAAAAGTGATATTGTCTCAATTCAAGAGGTTTCAATGTACATGTACTGATTTTAATGAAATTTTTAAAAAAGTCTAATTCCAGCTTTTTTCTAGAAAAGATTTTTCTAGTTTTTGCAAGCTTTAAATTCTTTCAAAAACTTGAAATAATTGGAAAAAAGATGCAGCAGCTCTGTGATACCAGAATTTAACAGCTTATTCCAGGTCTCATTTCTTTCAGAAAACTGGAAAAAACTGAAAGTTGTAGGAGTCTTCTTGACAGATTGAAATAAAAAATGCCTTGGAAATTGCAGCTTTTTCCAGTTTCAATAGCTTAGTAAATACTGCAAGCTTAAAAGACGTAGTTAATGAAGACAACAAAGATGCTTCTCTACACCATAATTGAAACTGCTATAATTTGCAAATACAATTCACCCTTACGAAAACAACCCTATTTTATTGAGTCAACTTTGACTAATGACATCACCCATCAGGCCAGAGCTTATCCCAGTTGCTGTAGCATGAAGCAACTAGGAATATTTCTACTCCCCCCTGGATGGAATGCTAGTCCATTGCAGGGTTATCCCCCTCCCAGCATTGAGGTCGCTGGTATTCATCAGAGGCATCATGAGAGTCCAGTGTCTTGCCCAAGAACACATTCAAGCGACTTAAAAACCATGTGACTCCAGGCCCAGGCCCAGGCATTGGCCTATCTGCTGGTGGTTTGCTGGCAGACAGCTGTAAAAAGCAGGGGGAGGGTGTCTTGTACTGACACCTCCATTTAGCTAGACTGAGTTTTCAGTGTTAAATAACCTTGATATTGACTGTGTTTTGGGGTATTTTAATTTGTTGCTTAACCTTGTTTGAAGGTTCTGTGTTGACATGGCACCCTGCTGGAATGGTCCAAGTCGCGTGCATGCATGACGGGCCAAGCTTAAGCTAGGGGGTGGTCTTCTGACCAGTGGGATTTTCTTCAAGTCAATGTAGGCATGTTTTTGCAGTTATGGTCAGATGTATAAGGTGTTATTTTTATCTGTTGTGCCATCCCAACTTTAAAGAACTTATAAAAATAATATTTATACAGGAAAGCTCTCTCACCTGTAGGTGATCTACAGAGAGGTCCTGATCCAAAATAACATTTAATTGTAAATATTAAAAATAAAAAAGTAAACTTTAAATCACCCTTGCAGGAATGTAGTATACTTTAAGTATACTTTTAAACAACTAGAAAAGTATACTTAATTTGTACTTAAAGTATACTTTTAAGTATACTTAGAGAAGTATACTTAAAGTAGTATACTTTTGGTCACCTAAAAAGTATACTTCAAGCATACTTTATCTGAAGTATACTTCAAGTATACTTAACAAAAATTATACTTTAAGTATACTTTAAGCACACTCATGTAAATACATGAGCTGACTAAAAACACTGAATGCTATACTGATGCATAATTATACTTACAGCTTTTTGACCATGAAAATATGTAATGTAAAGTTAACAAATCAAATGTGGTTTAGCATTGTCTGCACTCTTATTGACAGAAAGTACACTCATAGTGGTGGTCAAAATGTTGTGGACTCAGGAGATGCAATATTAACCTTCATTACACTTATTGAAATTTAAAATTCATATAGTTTTTGGTCAGTATCCAAAGGAGGAGCCCACACTAGATCAAAGACTAGCTGGAACATCCTGTTTCTGCTCAAAATTGACTTTATTTGCTAAATTTCAAGGTTTCTCTAATATGGCATACATACATGTATTTACCTATTGTAACTAACATTTTTGGAAGATTTAGCTTCAAACTCAAAGTTGAGAGTTTCACCCTGAAGACTGCAGCTTATATCTATTTTCTTCAGATCCCACAGCTTAATTATGATGGGAATTACACTGACACTATCGTGAATCACTTAGCTTTTAACCATGTACTGATGTAGTTCTGTTTGTGAATGCAAACACTTCAAGCTTTTGTGCTTCAACAACTAGAACAAAAACACATGGCAACATATTTCAGTTTCACCACAATAAATTGCTCATAACAGAAACATGATTTCAAGCCAAGATCTATCAGAAGCTTTCAAATCTGTTTTTGTTCCAGTTATGAATGTAAAACAATAATTAAAAGCTGAAATGGTCAAGAAGAAATTAAGACAGAGATCCAAACTGAAACCTGGCTGCCAAAATTTGCCAAGTTCAAGTTTAGTGATATCATAAATCATTACAGCTGGCAGTGATCATCAAAAACACTATATAAAGTCTTAATCCAGAAGGTCTAAGTTTCTTTATACTTACAATTGTTCCTACAGCCAAAAGATCCAGATATTGTCGCTTTTAAACATCATTTAGCTCAGTAAAATTGACCTGCTGTAAAATGTAGTTTCACTGTACAGATGCAGTTCACCCAGTGTCAAAATTTCCCGCCCTTTTCAGAGCATTGCATTATGGGTTATAGCACTCGTTCCCAGGGTCTACCAGCATTCAAAATCCAAGATGGCGGCTCGTTTCTGGCATGTTCGAATTCCACAAAAGAACTCGCCTTTTTAGAGATCTTTACACAATGTAGAGACCTGTCAAATGCTGGAAAGTCTTCCAAAATCATTGGCAGAAGCTAGTGCATAGTTATCCCAAGCTACTTTGCTACTACAGAGCTTCAAAATATCTACCCTTTCCTGAGCTGAGAGGATGAAGTTAATGCACGAAGACATGAAACATAATTTGTGGTCTAGCTTGATATCCACATTGCTGGTATTTATAATAATGATATTGTACCATTAGGTTTTCGAAAGGAATCAGCTATTAGACACCAAACTATGAAATTCCAATAGCATTCCGGGAATTATTTTTGCAAGGGTAAGAGAAATAGTCGATGTACTTCCTCAGCTAGTGCCATTGACAATGCTACTTGTATCTGAAATAAACCTAGTAATGAAACTGTTTATGCAGGTTGAGATTCCATGTGAAGTGGGCACTTTTACAGACGGCAAACATACCTTGCCTGTGTCATACACTTGTATCAGTCATTCAATGCAATCCCTACTTAATTAATTTACTCAGTTAATTCTTTGTGTTTCAAGCACAAACAAGTATACTTAAAGTATACTTTACTTTAACAGCCACTTACCAGCTAGAGAAAGAGGTATACTTGAAGTATACTTTCACATTTCAAGTATAAATGAAGTACATTTACAAAATGTACTTCATTTATACTTTTCTTCTTTAAGTATAAATGAAGTATACTTCAACTGTACTTTCTTTTTGGAAAGTACATAATAAGTATACTGAAAGTATACTTAAAGTATACTGCATTCCTGCAAGGGCAGAAACAAGATTTAAAAACTTTACTTCTAAACTGGCATATGGTGTCAGAGTTCTTTAAGTCACTGTCCAAGGCATTCCAGTTTTAAAAGACATGGTAACAGGTTCTTTGTTTACCCCAGTTCTGTTTTACTGATGGAAGTCTAAGATCATCTTTGCAAATATGTGCTGTATCTATGTACATTGCTGTTTCTTGATAATTCCAATTTATGAGATCTAATTCCATTCACGCATTTATAAACATACAAGCAGTGATGGAAGTGCCTGGCGCGTTGTTTTAAATTTAACCAGCCAAGCTGATTAAGAGCATCGGTTGCAGAAGAGTACTGATAATGGTTTATCTAGAACAAGCTTTGCAGCCTTATTTTACAACACCTGCAGGTTGTACATTAAGACAGCATTATCCTTATCACCCCAAACCATATCAGCATAATTAAGGTTCAGAAGGACAAGGCTTTTGTAATAAAGAAGGTGTGCATTATACGGCAACAAATGCTCGATCCTACACAAAAGACCTAATCTCTGGTTCACTTTAGATATCACATGTTCCACATGTTCAGTCCATGTAAAGTTGGAAGATAATACAACCCCTAAAGACTTTGTTTTAAAAAACTTTTAACACTATCGAGTTGATTATCAAGAACAGAAACCAAAAGCCTGTTTAACTATGTAGCTTGGAATGGCTACCTGAATAAGCATTGCTTTGGTCTTACCAGCATTAAGAGCAAGTTTGTTGTCATTTAACCAGTTAGCACTAGCATGCAAGTCAGCATTTAGGGCGCATTCCAGACCAGCTGGGTTTGAATCATGTATTTATTTATTTATTTTGCCAATTCAAAGTTACAAAAAAATACAGATCAAAAAACTAATTTTAAAACTAATGAGTTTTTTGAAACTTTCCCTGAATGTTCCCTACCAAGCACTGTTTCGAACAAAAAAAAACAATAAAATGATAGATCGCCATGCTTGCTTAAGGGATGTGATCGGCCAACCTTACCCCATTTATGCCTCTACTTGTGCTAATCACTCACATGCTTTATTCCTCGGGCCATGTTACATTTTGAGGTTGCTGGAGGCGTAGTAATAAAGTAATACTTGGGAAAAAACTTGACCTCAGGTTGAAGTGTCGAGCATAAGGAACAATAATCAATAATCAATAATCATATATCATTTGTAGAAAAATCAAAACGACATGGACATGTAGCATTCATATAGTTGTTCCTTTCGGCATCGTAATTTCCATCCTAGATTAACGGTTTTGTACATGCTTTCACCTATCTTTTTTTTCTAAAAAGTTTTCTTTTTACATTAAGTTAAAGAGGATAATATGTACACTATTATTATGCAATAAAAAGACAGTTTACCATGCTTATTTAAAAAGAAATGAGCATTTATTTTGCTATCGAGCTTACCTTAGGGTGTGTATGTGACTGTACACTCTCATTTCCATGTGTTAATGATGGGAAAATCACGTGCAGTAGGGATGCACGATGTAATATTGGGGAATAACCTTAAACTTTTAGTCAAATTTCGCTTTGAACACTGTTGAGTAGATAATATTAATGCTGCAGTGTGTTGTATGTATTCATTCATAGTATTGTTAAAATGACTACTCCACCAATTCATTATTTCAATATTACTAATGGAACACATTTTTGCCATTTCCACAGCATGTAATCACAGATTATTTCAGGACTAACCAGTGATCCTTTCTCCGTTACAAACATGTATCGCTACAAACCCAGAGAAACCTGTATACGTGCATTTCACATTCATGTATAATTACATACAGTACCATATCTTATAAACCACACTACAGGGCAGGAAAAACCCAGGTCCAATTGCCTGGAGCAAGTATTTTGCTCTTGGACAGGTCAAAATAGAAGTTTGGTGATCTGGAAGGCAAGTGAACTACCAGTAGCCTCAGTAGTCTTGTTAAAGTTGAGCAAAACATTATGAGTTGAGAGCATGGATTAATAAACAATTATTGGATGGGGTTTTTGTGATATCCAGAATAATCAAGGCCGAGGTGGGGGTTATCAGCCAAAGCCAAAGGCTGAGGCTGATAACCCTTACAGAGACCTTGATTATTCTGGATATCACAAAAAACTGAATCTTAAATAATTGTTTTATAATTATACATTGAATGCAAAAACTTGGAAGTCATGTTTCTGCTTCTTCACTGACAGCAAGCAGCACGAATCGCGCGAAGTTGGCATGATTACCCTTGGAAATCATGCTTTGCGGTCATACATGACATGATAACCTGTGACCTTGAGTGTCCTTGACATGATAATTGTATAATCTGCAGTTATGACGTCACAGGAACTGATTTCGAAAATTCACTGTAGGCTTTCGGCCAATCAGAAATGAGTTGAATGTATAATAATTTAAAATACATATCCATTTGTGTCACTGTCCAGTATCTCTTGCCTCATTTTGCTACAGTCTATCACAGATTAATTAGACAGTACATGTACCTAGTACACACATTGTGCACCTGTTGGGAAGTAATATTTCAGTGGGGGCAACTGAAAACTGAAATGTACTGACCCACTGTGCAAATGATTTTTCTGCCCTGCACATGGGCTGTAATGAGAGAATATCAGCTCAAAGTTTTGACCATATTGACCACATGCATCACTAAGCTCCATGTTTACATAAAAAAATACCAAAATATTAAGGGTAAACTTTAATAACAGATAAATAATATTTCCCAAATGAAAATGTGACATGATCTGTTAGCAGGGGTTCAACCATATCAATACAGTAGGAAATTCGTAAAATATCAGCAACAAGCAAAAAAGAGAATTTCACAAAATTAACAGCAGAACCATAATTACTCACACACAGACCAACAAACAAACAAATCTTAAACTTCATATACATTCCTTAGTCCTGCTGCCCATGAATTTTTACCTTGGGTATAATTTGGCAGCACATCAGTGAGCAAAAAAATATTATCTTCAGTCAGTCAATCATATGATGTACAGCTGTATGCAAGTCATGCAGCAGTAGCATCTCACTGACCTGCCATGTTCCCCATGGCTACTCGTCAGGTGACAACAAACTTTAGGTTAAAATTTGAAGGCTTTCCATGGTCCTTGATCTCATCCTTGGGGCCTGAAGCTCTGCCATTGACATCAAGCACTGAATGGTTTCTGGATTCAAAGCTGCCTGTTCAAGTTGATTGGTGGCTACAAGCTATGAGTAAACACAGGACATGAAGAAAAAACTGGTCATGAATTACACAATATTCCTTCCCCATGAACCCTAACCCCTTGGTTTGTAGATTGGAAGGTTGTGTAATGAACCCAAATATCATCTGTGTTAGTTGTAGGGGCTAATGAATTACAGACTTGCACAAATTATCCTGCTTGACACCAAATAGTTTGTAAAACAGACACTATCACAAGCATGACTGAAAAGTCAAAACTAACAAACAAACAATAAGATTTGTCTTGGTAAGATATTTATCACAGTACAATTTAGTATTTTATACCTGCCAACTTTTTCTGAGATATATATAGGCGTGAGATTTTTATCCTGGGAGTGCTGGGATTTTTGAAGACGACACGATCATTTCCGAAGATTCCCGAAGAAGTCCGAAGATTCCCGAAAAAGTCCAAAGTCTTCCAAAAATGTCCGAAGTCTGCCGAAGGCGGAGTTATCAAGAAAACACTTAGCCATCAGCGCTAAAGTTCTACAATCATAAAGTTTTGGACTGACATGGTGAATTTTTTAAGGCAGTTGTGGTATTGTCATTTATTCATTTTACACATGGTTTTCTTTCCTTACATGGGTCTGAGTTAACAAATTTTTGGAAATTGTGTCACGCAAGACGGCAACAACTCACATTTTTCAATCAGGCATGAGAAGTTGGCCCCCAAGCGTGAACTGGCATCAGATCGAAATTTTCAACCCGCAGGCGTGAGACTCGCGCCTAAGGCGTGAGAGTTGGCAGATATAGTATTTTCTTGGACATGACTGATTCAATGCAAAAATACACCACTCACAACAGAATAATAAGTGGCTACTTGTAGATATGGAATTTCTCTCCGAGTGTTCAACTTGATATCTCACTCATTCGCTGCACTCACTCATAGAGATATCAAGTTGAACACTCAAAGAGAAATTCCATATCCATGTGCACTCATGTATTATTCTGATCTATATATTACCATACACAAAACAAAAGAAAATACTGAATTGTTAAAACCACAAAATATTTGAAAATGCAAACCTTAAAATAGTGGTCTAAGTTTTATTGAAAAAATACTTAATAGGTTCACTGTATCCACCTAGAACTGCTATGATGAGTTGTGCAGTTGTACACACCCTTCTGTAGTTTGTGAGATCATATTAAATCACTAGAAAATTTACCAGTGGTTATTTGAGAGGAAAAAGGAGTTTAGGTATGGTTTAGCTTGGTAGGACCCAAGGTCAGCCGATTTGACCTCACTTGCAACTTTTTTGTCTATCCACCCCTCCCCATGCCCTCCCCCCCCCCCCCCCCCCCCCCCCCAATGCCCTGTGGGTCCACAAGGGTCTGCAATCCCCTATCTTTTGAGAGGCAAGAACGAATATTGTAATTCAAGTCTATGTTAAATCCATTTTTCGGTCTTAGAAACTGCAGTGACCTCAAAAGAGAGGAGATTGGTTTTAAGAGGTATCGGTGGACTCCTGCGCCATCTCAACAATTATTCATGGCCTGCATGTACTATCAATCGATGATGGCCCAAAACAAACGAGAAAATGCAACGATCTCAGCAAAATTGGAGTGAACTGCAGAATGGAAGCTCGCATACAATTCTGTGATAAGAATTTAACCACTATGTGTATTCAACAGATTGCGTGAGATCGATTGCGACAGTTGCAATGTGTACATGTACATTGCACTCTTACCTGAACCAAGAGGCTGACACGGTACAAAAACGAAAATCCACGTAAATAATGCATAAACATCTTTTCTTTTTGAAAACTTAGGTCTCGACTGACGACAAATCCGGTAAATTTAGTTGTGTTGACAAGTCCAATTTCGATAGGGAAAATTGTTCTCCCTTTTGCCCTTGAGGGCTTTGTACGGTGGAGACGCGAGAGTGGTGCATTTGTTTATATACTCCAAGGGGTTGAATTTCTTGACATATTTCTCAATACCTTATACACCCTCTTAGACAAACAATGGCCCTGAGCGACTTTCGCTTTTGGAAAGGATATTGCTTTGTTAAACGTCCCGATAGTGAAAGTTTGTGAGTTCATTATGATAAGATGTATTGCTCATCTTTTTAATCTCTAAGACCGCAGAATAGGCTGCATCAGTGCCCCCTGCCCCTCCCCGACAGGATACAGCGAGGATTTTGTGACGCGTTCTCTTTCTCCCGAGGGGGAGAGGGATACTCCTTGTGTACTAAAATGCACAAAAACGGTACCTTACTATGAAAAATCATAGTGTTCTACACCCACACCATCCAACGCACAATTCTGTCAGTTACTCGTTTTTTGTTTTTTTGTTTTTTTTAAAAAAATATGCCAATTATGCAACAACGCCTTTCGCGACAGGAGCTCATATGTTTTCATGGTCCCCAGAAAATAATTTACAAAGATAAATGACAAAGAATAATAGTTAGCTAACTGAATCACGCAAAAGAACCTCACCTTAGGTCTAAACAAAACCAACAGTAAGAAATTTACTATATCGAAAAATTTACCGTAGCCCTGTGATCAGGACGAACCCAAACGTTTTCTTGCAAACATAACTTGCAATTCTTGAAAGCCAATTTGTTTTCGACCAAACATAGTTAAATGTAAAACACAGCCACTTAAATAAAACGAAACTTACACAAGCCTAACAGAAGGTACATGATCTTCTTCCAGTCAGACCTCGGTTATTTTGGTGGGGCATATTTTTTCACGTAGGTACTAGGTGTGGGATCTTGTGACATGTATATTTTTTCTTAGCAGAGCAGAATGTCGTTAATCGCCGAAACTTAAAACCAAACTATGTGTTTAAGAAATGACCTAATGGCCTTGTGAAGCTAAAATTTGATATGCGAATCTGAAGTTATGTTGTGACGTTGACAGGAACTCTGAATTGAAGGGAAGTGCTACCACTCTCGAAAATATTGATTTATGTAATCAACGAAGAGGGATTGATATCAGTCTTTGCCTGCACGCTAGAAGTTATTTCGTGTTGGTGTTTAAGCGACAGGCAGCTTCGTGTCAAACACCGATTGTGGGGCTTGAGAATTGCCTCTTTAGCCGAAGTGTAT
>JAHPZR010028635.1:0-10000 GCA_019787425.1 Platygyra sinensis
ACAGCCTAGCATTATACGTAATGTAGGCAAAATACAGTAATATAAAAACACAGTTATAAGCTTAGTAAGACTCCATGTTGACAATCTTAATAAAGAATATCAAACAAACAAAGTGTATGTTATCAACTTAAGGAAGGGTTGGGTGGGAACTGGGGCTCAAAAATACACGTCAGCAATGGCGGACAGCAAAACAGCAACTGACAAACACTGAGCATGTGACTCAAAAAACAAACCCTCAGGCCCAGGCCCCAGAGGTGTGTGAGAAAACATTTTCCACTTCTTTCGTTCCTCAGCCAGTGGAAAATACAACTTCTCACACACCTCTGGGAGCCATAGTCAAGCTGACCGCCGCAAAGAACAAAGCATAGAGAGCCCGGCATCAAAAAGGCACAAAACAACTAACCAATAATAGACCATGATACTAGGGAAAGTGTAACGTCCGCAGAAATAATGTCCTTGCAACAAGCAAGTCTGGATCCTTAATTCCTAAGTAAATGTTTAAATCCTTAATCATTTAAGCCTTAAATGTTCCAATATCTATGAAGATCTCCCCCATTAAGAGACCACTTGACACACAGTCTTCAACCCAAGCTCTGAATCTTCCTTGTAACCAACAACAAGGAGTCCAATGACTCCTGGATATAATTGTTTTTCGCCTGGGTACTTCTCCATCCTCCCTGTCTCTGGAACAGGCGATCAGGAATCTCAAGTGCTGCTGCAGACGAAGCACCCCCTGACCGGAGGCTGTGAAGACTGTATAACCTTGGGTCCAAACCCTCACTCTTAAACTCTTTCTTCACCAGCTCGCTCGCATGAGAATACGACATAGCTGCTTCTTTAAGTATCTGGCCTTTCCTTGTGCTCTGGATCCTACGAAGCAGCCGTGACCCCTTGGAATGACCACCCATCTTGAGAAACTTTTCTAACACTGCCACAGGACAAGGGGCTACCTCACTTCTTGCAATGAAGACCCAAGACCCTTCCCGGAATTGGTCATTCTTACGTTGGAGCAAAAAGAGAGCAACATGCGAATCAGCAAATAACAGGTCGTCCACTGCTAGATTGCTTAAATCATCCCACCGTAGGAAACCGAAAAACCCCATGGCAAATATCACTGCAACTTGTACGTCTGCCAGACTGCCCTTCTCCAAACGAGATATAATGTGCATCACCTGCTCTGCTGTAAGGGGTTTCTTGCGTTCTGGTGGCCTAGCCAGGATTCTACGGGCAGCCTCCACCACCTGGGTCACAAAAGGGTTCTCAGTGACTTGTGGTTGACCCACCTTCTTCTGTACCCAGCTCACTCCGTACACAGCAGAGTTAATGGTAGAAACTGACTTGTTCTCCTGGATCAACTTAACTAAATACAGGGAGAACACCACTGGCTCCACTGGTAGGACTGATACACGAAACTGCTCTGCCCAACACTTCCATGCCCCAAACGCACGAAGATAACTGTTAACGGTCCTTGGAGCTTTATCTTGAAGCAGAACTGAAGGCAGCACTTTGGCCAGCTGAAGAAGCGCCGGATGCCGCAGTCCATCCACAGGGACCAAAAAAGACAAGTCCAGCTTGCCAGTGTCACCACTAGGCACTGAAATCACATAACATTACAGTGTAAAGAACCAAAAACATAATTGGAAGCCCTGACAGCTACAGTAGTTGTTTCACAGAGGCCTGACTCCAGGAATGGTAAGCAGGTTACAAGATATGTGACGTGAACATCATCAATCACTAATCCCCAGCTAAATAGCAAGACGCTAAGCCCAAAAAACACATGCTAACAACATGTACAGATATCATATACTAAGAATATATAACATGCCCTAACAGCACAGAAAAATGCCACCACAACATTAGTCAAGGCCTAACTGCAGAGAAGATAGCCATAACAACAGAGACATGCCCTCACAGCATCTGTCACTAGACAAGCCTTAACATGCCATAACAGCATCTAATCGACACAAATGATTGCCATAACAGCATCAGTGATTTGCCCTAACAGCAAATGTCACTACAAATGTATACCCCATACTTGCCCAGCATAGGGGTATGCTCTCAGCCATTACCAGAGCAATGCCATAACAGCATATCAGGTGCTTTCCACCAGATCATCAAAACAAATCTTAAAAGCTAAAACAGCAAATGATGGAATTCCAGAAGTGAAAATGCTGCTGGCTGCAGACCCAGAAAGGAAGATTCCCTGGTAAGGCTCAATTCTCAAACAGTCTTTTATAAAGCTTTTCCAAGTTCCAGACCTGTCCACAAGAAGAGGCCACCACACAGCAGAAGGCCACTCTGGAGCAATCAGCGTACCATACTCATGGCCAGCAGACATATGACTCAAAACTTTCGGAATAAGCAGGGGAGGTGGAAACATCCAATTGTTGTCCAGTGACCAGGAAACCGTAAACGCATTACTAGCCTCACAACCAGGGTTGCGGTATCGACTGCAATACCTGACCAGCTGTTTGGTTTTAAGACTGGCAAATCTGTCGACAGTATGAGGTCCCCATAACTGATCAATATAGCGAAAGCACTTAGGATCCAGCATGTAGTCAGCAGCATCCTCCACTCTTGAAAGCTCATCAGCAATACAATTATCATTTCTACTGACCCACTCCACAGACAGTCGAATGTTTAATTCACGACAAAGCTTGTAAACCAACACCGCCTCCCTGTGAAGGTCCGGTATTCGACTACCAACAGACAGTATGATCTCTGCATTCCTGTTGTCAGTCCTGTGACACACCTCTTTCCCTCTAAGGTCGTCACTGTACGACTCCAACACATACCGTATGGCTCTTAACTCGCGGAATGTAGAGCTCCTGCCGCTCTCTTCCTCTGACCAGCTTCCCACAGCCGGTTTACCATTAATGTGAACAGCAAAGCCTCCCCAACCGAGACCGCTAGCATCAGAATATGACAAGACCTCGATTTTTGGGCTAGGTGCCCAGATCGGATACCCACTATTGTCAAAGTTCTGTTTCCAAAAAAGCACCTCTGAGCGACTGTCAGAAGACAAACATATAGGTTGATCCCAACAAGGGGCTGAGCAAATGTCTCTGTACATAGCTCTCGTCCAAAGACGTACAACTGGACCCATGGCAAGAGACATAGAAACCAGGGAGCCTGTTACGCGAGACAAAGTCCTCGCAGACACACAAAAATCCTTAGCAATAATAATGTCAAGCAATTGCTTCAAAGCATCCACTCTGCGGGGAGGAACATGAAAAGTACCTGCCTTGAGGTCTACAATAAATCCCAGTAGCTCCACATGTTGAGACGGCATCCACACACTCTTCTCCTCGTTGGCAACAAAGCCGCTCGATCTCACATCCTTCCTGACAGACTCCGAAATACTGCAAGCCTCAGCAAATCCCTTTTCCCCACCAGCACCATCATCCAGGTACGTAAATATGCGAAATCCTCTGCTTCTCCAATGCTTGACTAAAGCTCTCTGGATTTTAGTAAACACATAAGGCCCGGTTGCCAAGCCAAAAGGGAGAACTGTAAATTTAAAATATCGAAGTTTACCCTCCAGCTGGAATGAGCATCCAAGAAATGTGGTATGGCCAGCAAATATGTCCAGATGGTGATAACCACTTTTATAGTCAAACTTAAACACCCAGTCATCCTTCTGGAACAGCTCTGAAGCTGCTGGGATACCCTCATATTTAAACTTACAGGATCTCAAATGATTATTAACATAACGCAAATCCAAAATTAAACGTGACTTGCCACTTGCATTCTTTACAACGCCCAATGGATTAACAACTAACACGTCCTCTTGCCTCACTTCCACGATTGCACCAGAGGCTAAAAGCTTCTTAAGTTCCTGACGCACAAACTCCTGGTTTTGAACAACACTAGGATGATTCCTAAAACTCCTCCGAACTGGAAGAGATATAAAAGGTAAATAGTAACCATTCTCTATAACACTAAGCACCCATTTAGACGCCCCAATGTCCTTCCAAAACGCAATGTTCTCCTTAAGTCTACCTTTAACCTGGACTGAAGATACTGGTTCTAAATCCTGTAACTCCATCAATTGACACACGTCCTTAAAATTATTCAACATTGAGTCCAAACACTGTTCCGTATCCGCATCAACTACTTGACGCGAGCCCAGAGGAATGGGATTGTCCTGATCCGTTGTTTGTGTTAGCTGCTCGACAGTCACGGGCGAGGTGTCCGGGGCGAAAACAGCGAAAACAAGTACGAGAGTCACGCGTAACTGAGGCAGTCGGCACTTTTCCCGCCACTGAACTCAACGGTGGTTTCTCCAAAATCACACGCCTTTCCACTCCGCGCTGCGGTGGCATCGGCCGTTTGGACTTTAACAACTTCGCTTTGCGTTTCTCCTCCCGTAGTAACTTGCATTCTTTGACCGCTTTTTTGATCTTCTTCTCATCATCCGAGTCACTCGCGATGGGATCGGTGGTGTAGCATTCTACAGTATCCCAGCCATACTTTTCTGCGATGCAAATGTGCTTATTACGTTCTATCAATAACTGCTCACCTTCCTCCAAAAGCTCGTTCCTTAAGTCATCGTCTCCCACGTCTTTCGCCGCTTTGATTTTTTCTAGCACTTTCGTATTCAATTGGTATTGTTTTTTATTACCCTCGAATTTGAATTCCGGTTCGGTGTCCTCGTGTTTTCCCGCCTTGCTAGGTTTTGAAGCAAGTTCCGCTTTCAGTCGTTTAAGCTCCTTCCCGTATTCCTTTTGCTGCAAAAGCAACTCTTTAGCCCAATCCGGGGGATCACTGGAAGACTGCGATGGTCCTCCAGCTGACCGATCACGAACTTGCTCCACTACTGGGCTCCGACTTCGCGAACGGCGGGAACTGTGACTACGAGATCGGCGCTCGATTTCGGGGCTTTGATTATGAGCCCGGAGGCGATTTACAGCTCGTGAATGCGACTTTGACCTAGTCGTCTTAGCACTCATGATACCGCACAACAAACAGCAACGGTAGAGGCGATGAAAACTTCGAAAAACTGTCGAGCTCAAAAATACACGTCAGCAATGGCGGACAGCAAAACAGCAACTGACAAACACTGAGCATGTGACTCAAAAAACAAACCCTCAGGCCCAGGCCCCAGAGGTGTGTGAGAAAACATTTTCCACTTCTTTCGTTCCTCAGCCAGTGGAAAATACAACATATCTTTAACCTAAATCTAAGGAAGGATGAAACAATTCTACATCATGGTGAATGACAAATTAAGTTAAAAACATTGTATCTTTACCTAAACTAAGGAAGAATGCAAAAATTCTGCATCTTGGTAAATGACAAATTCAGTCACAATGACATTGTATCTTTACCTAAACTATAAGAAAGGATGCAAAAATTCTGCATCTTGGTGAATGATGAATGAAAATTAAATCACTCCCTGCAATGAGCTAAAGTACAACAGTTGTGGAAGCGAAACCTCTGCAGTGGCAAACATGTAAAAAATTAACTTAATCAAAACCGTCTACTGTCCTTCCTTTTCTTGCGACTGCCTTTTTAACAAAGCATACTTTTCACTTAAGAGCTCACTTTTTGTTGGCTGTAACTTCATGTCATTGGTCAGCTGGAATGCATGAAGAATAATGGAGATGGTCTGGAATGGCACAGTCAACAGGCCTGGGGTAAGCCTAACTTTCTCAGCAGATTGAAGTGCATCCAGAGGACATTCGCATTCTCCAGGCAAAGCTTCCAAGTCATTAATTTCCTCCACCCACATGCTCCAAAAATGATGCTGCCTTCTCTGGACCTTCAACGTCAATTTATTTGACGTGGGTTGAACAAGACTTAGTCTTCTAGTTGGACGTGACTAGATAGTATACTAAGGGAAAGAAACAAGAATTAGATATAGGTTGTAAACGAAAACTCGTAAGTGAAGGACTACAAGAACACAATGGTCTCACATTTACTTATTAAACTTCTCCTAGAAAAAGGCTGAATTCTGGTTGGTTGAAGTTTTTCTAAGCCCCAAGCATTAATTTTTCCCTTAATATAATTCTAAAGATGCACTCAATGTTACAACACATGACAGCCATGAGTTTACCTTCAGCACAATTACAGGTCGGACCCTCCAACTGCATGTGGAAATAATTGCAATAAAACATTTCGCACTTCCCAGAGGAATTCCGGACATGTTTAGAGCACTTTGGCTGTGCGTGGTCATGGAACTGTTCTGCATGAGGTGCCAACCACTCTTTAATGTCATAGACAGCATCCAGCAGAAAGTATAGCACTTTGATGGTAGTCAGACAATTATGCATTGCATCATGTATCATTTCTAAGAACAAACAAAAGCTGTCAATTGTTACTTTCATTAGCTGCAAGCATCAGACCATGGAATTTAAGGTTCAATCCAAAAATTTTAAAAGCCTGGGATTTGTCTCCAGAAATATTCTCTCACTTACATGTAAAAGTTATGTTAGCTTGGTATTCTGCTAATTGTTGTACATATACAGTGTACATTAATTGGCTTCATTGAATGTTTTCAGTCCCTCAACAGAAACGTTTATTTTAATTGTCTTATTTATTTCTCAGATTCACTTTTATGTTCTAAACCAGTTCACTGTTAACTTAAGCACGTATTACTGAAGTGGTATTCACCATTTAATTGTTTATCTTGTTTTGACTAAATAAATATACTGTACTGAATTTTTTCCCTGTTTGAAATATCATACATGTGGTTACCTTTCCAACAAAATCAACAGATATCACACTTACCATCCACAGTGCACAAATCAGTTTTGTCCAGGTGATTTGAAAGAAAGTATCGATTTCCTCATGGGTGTGACCGACTGGGAGAAAGTTCAACTTGATCTACATTGTAAGGAATTTTTAATAATATCGCAAGTTACAAATCAACATCTTTTAAGGTAATATAATTAATTTCTACAAACTTTACAGGCCCGGCGCGAATTTGTGATGTCACGATTTCACACACGTGGATTTAGGTGCGAGATGAGGCTGCGATAGTAACGTGACAGAGAACAAGGCCGTATTTTTTAAACTTTTTCATTTATTTACCTATATTTTTTTTCTCGTTTTGGTCGTTTCGTTTCGGTCGTTTCGTTTCGGCCGTTTCGTTTCGTTGTTTCGGGTTTTAGTACATGCCGCCGCTGCATACTATAAAATCGGCATGTGCTTGAGACTTAAAAAATTTAAGCTTACATCGACAGTTAGAGATATTTAACGAGTTGCTACAGAAAGCTTCTTTTGAACCTAATGAGAAGATGCGATGTTTGCTTAGAACAGCCAAGCGATTCTAAAAATCATTATGGATTTGTAGTGGACGAATTCGGCAAGCTTGTGCATATACCATCTTTATCCGACTGCCGCTTCGACGGTCTCCAATAGACTTTAAATGCCCTGCAGTCAAAATTATTCACCGAATTCCGACTGAAATTCTCAATCAAACCTATTGAAAGTATTTGGTGTTTCTTTAGAAATGTCAAGCGATCCTACAAAGTATTTTGGTTTTACATTCGACGAATTTACCGAACTTGTGTATATACTGTATATACCGTAAATTGTTTAGTTTTTGACTGCCGGGCGTTTAGACCATTTGAGACCGTGACCGGCAGTCTCACAAATGGTTGTGTCGATAACGCAATTTTACGGTATACACAAGCTCGGTAAATTCATCAAATGTAAAACCAATTTACTTTTTAGGATCGCTTGACATTTCTAAAGAAACACCAAATACTTTCAATAGGTTTGACTGAGGATTTCAGTCAGAATTCGGTGACTATTTCTGACTGCCGGGCATTTAGTCTATTGGAGACCGTGACCGGCAGTCGGATAAAGAACAATGTGATTTTATGGTATGCACAAGCTTGTCGAATTCGTCCACTACAAATCCATAATAGTTTTTAGAATCGCTTGGCTATTCCAAACAAGCATCGCATCTTCTCATTAGGTTCCCAAAAGAAGCTTTCTGTAGCAACTCGATTTATCTCTAACGGCCGATGTCAGCGTAAATTTTCCAAGTGTCAGGCACATGCCGATTTTATAGTATGCAGCGGCTCGGTTATTTCGTCATCTTGCACACCAACATAATTTTTGAAATCGATCTCCATTTCTAAAGAAACATCAAATATCATCAAAAAATTTGAAAGAATCTTTCAGTGAAAATTTCTAACTGCCGGGAATTTCTTGCCCGGCTGCCGGGCATTTAGACACAGGCGTTCTTTTTATGTTTCTGGTTATGCTTATGTCACTGCTGTTCTGCTTATGCTTGTGTGCTAGAGAAAACCAGTCATAGGTTCAGCTGTAGGTTGCATTACAGCCGTTTTCAATTGAGGGTCGAAAGTAATTATCATCTTGCCTTGAATTATTTCGTATTTTGCTCCTCAGTTTTCTTTTTTTGTGACTGGTGAGATTAATTCCTTTGGATGTGGTTTTATGACACTCAAATGAAAAGCATTCTATTCATTGCTGTCAATTATCTTGCAGTGCTGTTATGAAGAACAGCAAACATTTTACTTTGGGTTCAGAAGGTCAATCTCTCTGCTGATTTACATTTTTGATCCTCACTGTGTGCAAGTCTAGATCTGTTTTGAACATATCAGCAGCAGCAAACCAGTACTAAATTGTTTCATCTTCAACCAAAAAACCTAGAGTGAATTAATTGTAACCTAAAATATATCTTTCTTCTTTGACCTTATCAAACACAAGGAGCTCCACAAGAAGGGCCAACATTTACATCATGTACTGAATTCTTCAATTCGACACAACTGTCAAGTTGCAGATAAATAAATGAGCTTATTTTTTGTTGAACGAATGGCATCAATAAAACTACTTAAAAGAGTAGTGGCAAATGTTCGAAGTCCGTCTCTTTCTAGCGACGTTTTAGCGGTTTATAAAAGTCGGCGAAAATCCGATACATTTTAATAATAATTTTAAGTTTCCCTCCCCGCGCCAAATTAAGATGGCGTTATTATTCACACCGTGGAAAGGTCCATTTAGCTATTCACATTTCAAATGTTAGAATATTTTCCATTTAACAGTCTCCATCTTTAAGAGAGCGGAAAGTTGCAGGAAATTCACCCATCTGAATCACCAAAATGCACCGCTCGGCACATGCAATCTCCTTGGGTCGATCGTTGACACGAGGCGTAACGTCACTACAACAGACACTCTTGTTTACTCAATGAAGTGGCCGGGTATTCTGATGTATAGCCTATTCGGAGAAGCTTTGAACATTTTCTGTTGTTATTGTTATTATTATGATTATTTTTTGGGCTTACACGCACGAGGATTTAGCTATTTTTCCACTGAACAATGGACAAATTGATCATGACACATAATCACATAATTTGACTCACCTTCATTTGAATTCTTGGAGCCGCTTGCACGTCTCGGTCTGACAGCTCTTTAATAGTGGGAGTACTTTGGAAGTTTTCCCCCCTACGTTTTGATAGAGTTGTAAAAAGCTCATCCTTGTCAATACTGTCGTTATCCATGAGAAATAAATGATTCCCGAATAAATGCCGTTACTCCATCTCACGAGTAGCTAAATGTGAGCTGAATTGACTGAGTTCAAATTCGAAGTAACCAATGAAAAGATAGGATGAATCCCCCGGGGATTAGTCTCGTCATTGGAATCGCCAGTAACAAATGCTGTGATTGGTTGAATCTTGTCACATGGCTATCGTGCCATATCCCATGTGCGCGAATAATACTCTCTTGTTTGAAGGGGACAGAACAGATTTCTGAGAAGTGGGATTATATTGCTGTTCAAATACGCACGGAAGCCTAACGAATGAATCGCTGGTGTATCAAAGTAAGAGGTGGCATCGCCCAAGTTTACACTCGGAGAAGTGGTAGTTCTCTTTCCAAAACTAGTGGTGAAGAGTATGAACATGTTCTAAGCTTCTCGGCATATTATCATGAAGAGAGCAACTGAAGCAGCTTGTGAAGGTAAGACTTTTTAAGATTCTTTTCTTTCTAAAAGGGTACCTCGGCCTTAGGATTTCAGTTCTTCTTGTTAGTC
>JAHPZR010028635.1:12500-14354 GCA_019787425.1 Platygyra sinensis
AATAAATGAAAAAGTTTAAAAAATACGGCCTTGTTCTCTGTCACGTTACTATCGCAGCCTCATCTCGCACCTAAATCCACGTGTGTGAAATCGTGACATCACAAATTCGCGCCGGGCCTGTAAAGTTTGTATAAATTAATTATATTACCTTAAAAGATGTTGATTTGTAACTTGCGATATTATTAAAAATTCCTTACAATGTAGATCAAGTTGAACTTTCTCCCAGTTGGTCACACCCATGAGGAAATCGATACTTTCTTTCAAATCACCTGGACAAAACTGATTTGTGCACTGTGGATGGTAAGTGTGATATCTGTTGATTTTGTTGGAAAGGTAACCACATGTATGATATTTCAAACAGGGAAAAAATTCAGTTCAGTATATTTATTTAGTCAAAACAAGATAAACAATTAAATGGTGAATACCACTTCAGTAATACGTGCTTAAGTTAACAGTGAACTGGTTTAGAACATAAAAGTGAATCTGAGAAATAAATAAGACAATTAAAATAAACGTTTCTGTTGAGGGACTGAAAACATTCAATGAAGCCAATTAATGTACACTGTATATGTACAATAATTAGCAGAATACCAAGCTAACATAACTTTTACATGTAAGTGAGAGAATATTTCTGGAGACAAATCCCAGGCTTTTAAAATTTTTGGATTGAACCTTAAATTCCATGGTCTGATGCTTGCAGCTAATGAAAGTAACAATTGACAGCTTTTGTTTGTTCTTAGAAATGATACATGATGCAATGCATAATTGTCTGACTACCATCAAAGTGCTATACTTTCTGCTGGATGCTGTCTATGACATTAAAGAGTGGTTGGCACCTCATGCAGAACAGTTCCATGACCACGCACAGCCAAAGTGCTCTAAACATGTCCGGAATTCCTCTGGGAAGTGCGAAATGTTTTATTGCAATTATTTCCACATGCAGTGGGAGGGTCCGACCTGTAATTGTGCTGAAGGTAAACTCATGGCTGTCATGTGTTGTAACATTGAGTGCATCTTTAGAATTATATTAAGGGAAAAATCAATGCTTGGGGCTTAGAAAAACTTCAACCAACCAGAATTCAGCCTTTTTTCTAGGAGAAGTTTAATAAGTAAATGTGAGACCATTGTGTTCTTGTAGTCCTTCACTTACGAGTTTTCGTTTACAACCTATATCTAATTCTTGTTTCTTTCCCTTAGTATACTATCTAGTCACGTCCAACTAGAAGACTAAGTCTTGTTCAACCCACGTCAAATAAATTGACGTTGAAGGTCCAGAGAAGGCAGCATCATTTTTGGAGCATGTGGGTGGAGGAAATTAATGACTTGGAAGCTTTGCCTGGAGAATGCGAATGTCCTCTGGATGCACTTCAATCTGCTGAGAAAGTTAGGCCCACCCCAGGCCTGTTGACTGTGCCATTCCAGACCATCTCCATTATTCTTCATGCATTCCAGCTGACCAATGACATGAAGTTACAGCCAACAAAAAGTGAGCTCTTAAGTGAAAAGTATGCTTTGTTAAAAAGGCAGTCGCAAGAAAAGGAAGGACAGTAGACGGTTTTGATTAAGTTAATTTTTTACATGTTTGCCACTGCAGAGGTTTCGCTTCCACAACTGTTGTACTTTAGCTCATTGCAGGGAGTGATTTAATTTTCATTCATCATTCACCAAGATGCAGAATTTTTGCATCCTTTCTTATAGTTTAGGTAAAGATACAATGTCATTGTGACTGAATTTGTCATTTACCAAGATGCAGAATTTTTGCATTCTTCCTTAGTTTAGGTAAAGATACAATGTTTTTAACTTAATTTGTCATTCACCATGATGTAGAATTGTTTCATCCTTCCTTAGTTTAGG
>JAHPZR010028637.1:0-14992 GCA_019787425.1 Platygyra sinensis
TGCTTCACAGCTCTCAGAGCAGTTGGCTCCAAATATCAAAAAATTGTCTTCATTGCTCAGAAACCTCTTTCCCACATTTAAAAAGCTAACCAGCCAAGCACATGATTGATCATACTTGCCAAAGGGAGCGCCGTCTCCACCTATGGCAACCTTAAAGGTAAAAGGGTTTCCAAACCAGTTGAATTCTTCAGGTTTATAAACTTTCAAATAGAATTCTGCTAACCTTGGAAGAAATTCCTTAAGGTCTCGAAAAAAACCATTAACCTTGTTTTGGCTATCTTTGCACAATTCTTCCTCCACAGAGTACAAATTGCCTATGTCTACCCCTTCCAGAAATTGCACAAGCTTATAATAGGGCACAAGGACAGGTATTTTACAGTTGGCAACCTTGATTCGTGTACTTTTCTTAAACTTCGAAACCACTTTTTTGAATGAAGTTGACTGACGCACCTTGATATACTTTCTCTTCCCCATTACACCCATCGCATAATACACATCAACGCTTCTAAGCATGTTTTCATTCGTTTTTTCATACGCAGCACACTGGTCACTATGAAATTTAGAGGCTACAGTCTTAGCTAAAGCGGGTTTCTTACAAATAGCTGAGGCTACAACTTTTTTGGAGAACTTGGTGTCCAGTGTCTCAACCATGCCATCCAAAGCAGGGTGATGATTCTCCTTTGTACCACCGTTTATTTCGATGGCTGCCTGGAAAGTTTCTTGTACACGCCTTCTCTTTGTTCTGATTGACATCTCCCCATTTTCCATATTTGTTGGTGACTTCCTTCTTCTTCCTAGGGACAAATCAGAAACAAATGCCCCATTTGATTGTCCTGTGTTGTTTTGAAGACCCTCTTTCAGGGTAGTCACCTGAGCCACTGTTTCATCCATCTATATATAAATATAGAAAACCATGATTATATTCAAACCCGGTTATTTTGATCAATGAGTAGCACATAATTTTAAACCTTTATTTCATTCATTACGAAGCAAAGAGCCACCTACTTAATGTACACAAACCATTTTTATTATTACTGTTGTTGTTGTTATTATAATTATAAACAATTATTGGATGAGGTTTTTGTGATATCTGGAATAATCAAGGTCGAGGTAAGAAAGAAAGTTTCATTGAATCTTTCAAGTATTTCTCAATTTCTGGCTGGGTCGATAGAGCGAATTGGGAAGCAATTCTTATTTCGCTGTCAGTGAACTTGACATTGCTCTTGGAAATCATGCATTGCGGGCGCAACCTACAGATTATTCATTCTGTAGGTACAGATTAGTGAATAATCTGTAGGTTGCACTGTTTCCCAGAATTAACTGTAGGCTTTTAGCCAATGAGAAGACAGATGGTGACTACAATGAATAATAATAATTATTATTATTACTATTGATCATGTGTACCAAAGGCATCCTACTGCCCGATCAAAACCCTCGATCGATACTTGATCAACACTCCATCAACACCTCGGTTGGCACTTGGTTGATTAATATTAGTCGGCCGAAACGCAGCTGACTAAGGACCGACTGATGATCAAGTGTGAACCGAGAATCAATTGGGATGTCGATCGAGTATTGATCAAGATGTTGATTGAGGGTATAAATCTACACTCGACTGCAGAGGCCTTTACTACACGTGATCCATTACTACTACTATTACTATTGCTATTATTATTGTTATTATTAATACTACATTACATATTAAGTCAGCTTATATTTATGTAAATTAAGAAAATATCTTACATTTACAACAATATATAAATACTGACTGACTGCTAGTCATAAGCTTATGTTACAAATGAAAATAAAAATGAACAAATATAAAACAATCTAAACCCGTTTCTGTGCATACCTTGTTTTGCAATCTTCTAAGTTGTAACTGAGCAGCTTCTAACTTTTTCCTTTCCCCTTCTATGAGGTGGTTAGTTGATGCCAATTCCTCTTGGGCTTGTTTACGTTCTTTCATAAAATGGCCAACATTGAAACGAGCAAACTTTTTCTTTGGGGCCAGGGGCATCCTATGCAAACCAAGAAGCGACAAGTGTTACTTAACACGCGCGAAATTGCTGCCAGTAAACTTGAAATATCTCAAATATTAAGCCATTCCCATCAAAATAAAAAACATCAGATTCTTACCTGAAAGCTGCTGCCACACCGAGGGTTAACACAACCAAGTAAATATTTGAACCAAAAAAGTTATTTGAAGCCATCTCCGTCCTTCATTTCGTGCTAAACGAATGTTGCGAAACTCCTGTGTTCTAGACCGTTTTCAAGACACAGATTTTTAGGAAAAAAATTGATATTACTAGGCAAGTTTGGTATCAAACGAAAGCTACGAATTTCGAGTATGGCGGGAAGCAATGTCAAACCTCCAATTGCCTTATGGGTTTGACAAAATCCTTATTCTTTAGGGACCCCACAGGATCAATTTTGTTAGGTTCCAGTCCCCCAGGAAATTAAAATCCCGGTCGTAATTTCAGCGATCATTTCTCGTGGCATGATTTAAGTCCTCGTTTGCCCGACGTAGATAGTAGTACTACCTATCCTGTTTTAGCACAAGCCCCACTTTGAACATCTTAGTCCAGTATACTTAAAAAAGTGATAATGAAAAATTTTTGTTATACTAATGCTAATGAAATATTTTTCCAAAATGTTGTAGAAATGGGAAAGGGACACAGATGGCATGTTCAGAGCAGTGTTCTTCTCTAACATCTTTTTGTAGATATCACTTCTGCTAAAGCATGATTGCAGGTCTATACATCCTTTATACACCACATTATCTCACTGTCTTAGTATAAACTAAAATAACTGTCCACCTCAGTGTGGGTGTCCACCGCTGGGCACCTCCACTTCGGTGAATTGTTGTTAAATATTCAGAAATAGAGTAATCATCGTCAACCCACAAACAGCTTATCCAGGTGAGACTGGGATGATATAAGCTAATTTTGCATGCTTTCTACCCTGCATTTATACTGGTTTGCAGATTTTATTTGATGGGTTTAGACTTTCTAATGTACACTTGCAAATCAAGCTGCAAGAGCTGAACATGTCTGCCACGATCGAAGCCCAAGTACAAAGAGTACAAAGAAGAGGAGCCCAAAGACACACAAACAAACAAACAAACATTTCTACTTCACTTGAGCCTGAAATTTTCTTTCTTCATCTTATCCAGCTCTAACAGGAAAGAATGTAGATAAAAAGAAATAATAATTATTCATGAGTCTGATAGAAACAAGGAATAAATAACAGAAGATGCACCTAGCCGCAAGAAAGTTGTTATAGGACAAGACTTACATGTAATAGAAAGTAAGATAATTAAGTGAGATGCTCAACTTGATTTTTTGCTGAAAATCTGCTTTCACTAACTCGGCGAAATTGTGTCATGTTTTAGATCTTCCCGTGAACTTTTTGCAGCTTTTCATCAACGTCATTAGTTCCTAGGCTTCTTAATTAAATATTTTGTCCATGTAGGTCATTTAGTCCAGCCGAGATTTTGCTGGCTTCCTGTCAGCATTTATAAAAACAAAGGTCTGTGAACTTTATTTCATGAATTTAGTCTTGTAACGTACAATGTCCATGCCAGCTGAGAAAGCTTATCTTAAACTGAACTAGACAAAAAACAAAAACAAAAACAAAAACGATGTATACATCCTTTGCCAGGTTGGTGGTCACTGGCTGAGGTAATAAAAAACTGGAGCCAAGCAATACAATCTGCTGTCTTGGGCATAACTGTGTTCTTTCATCCCTTGCGATGTTCAAAAACACACCATCTTTGAATTTGTAGTGAATTCTTCTGAATGTTTCTTTATTGATATTGTAAGCCAGTAGCCATGCTTCTCTGCATGCGCTCTTGCCTCTTGCAAAGAATTCAGTGTCATATTCTCCAGAGTCATTAATCTGGCTGTGGTCATGTACGAACTAAAGATATAACAATATAATACTAAAATTTTCGGTTATAAAACAAGCTACCGATTGAATTTGTCCCCACCATCATCAGTTTCTGTTTCTGTGGTTCCAGTCTCTGTTTTGATTTCTGTCTCAGTTTCAAAGACAGAACTATCCTCATCTTCCTCTTCTTCCTCAGTTTCTTCACCCTCTTTTTCCTGTGCACCATCTCCTTCACCATCACTACCTTCTTGTGCACCATCACCACCATCCATTTCTCTCTCTGATGCAACGTGAGGGGATTCTTGATCATTTCCTGGAGAGAGAAAATAATAAAGCTCACATCAAAACCAAAATTAAAAAGAAAAAGAGTAGGCATTTCAACTGGCACCAGAACCACACTTTTGCTGAAATTAAATCAAAGGGAAAGTAGAAAGTGCATTAAACCAGACTCATTTCCTAATAATAATACAAGTACTTGATTTTGAACAAGGGAGCAGGAATAAGTTTACCACATATTTTGTTATTTACATGTATCAACTGATACACCACACTGTATTCACCTTCAATGCGGTATCTTGATCGTCGATTTGTCAGTATCCACTTGTTCGCTTTGTTCTCCAAAGACACAATTCTGTTTTTTAGCTTTCGTACTGTATTTTGCAATACAGTGCACTTGCTGCAACTTGTACCTTCCAAAGGATCTGGTGCTTTGTGAACTAAAACCTAAACCGCTTCTGCGTGCTGCTCATTGACACAGTCATAACGATCCGATACTTCAATGACGGATGATTCGACAATGTTATGTTCTTCAGAGCATGCCATTGTAGACTGAACAGTGGTGGATGTCTCAGTCACTCTAACGGGTTTCGCTCTTTTAGCCATGGGTTCTCCCTGTGACTGATCTGAGCAAGCAGCCTTTTGAGTTGCCATTGCTGCTTTAATAGCCTACGAAAACACAGATGTTGTCAATAAGGGAGACTTGAAAATCAAAAGACAAAAAATTGAAAGGTGTTATGTAATCAATGACTCACCATTCGCTTCTCTTGCTTTGATGGTTCTCCTATCTCGTCTTCCTTTCCAACTGCGTGGATTGTTGGAAACACACAACAACCAAACTGGTCCTTACAAAGCCACCGTGGCATCGATTTCCCCCCTGACTCACCGAGGGCAAATCTCCGTTCAAAATCCTCAGGTTTGAAATGCACAGAGCATATCACCGAGCGCTTCGATGGCTCCCACTTGGCCCTCTTCTGCTTTACAAAATCGACCCATTTCTTCCTTCTTCTCTTGGCTTCTGGACGGTCATCCTCAAAAAATGGAATAACGTGCTGCGATATACCTTTAGCTTTGTCTTTTTGGTTGCTACAACCAGCAGCAACGCAAATTGTAGGCATTTCCTTGAGAAATAACGAGTGAATGATAGCTGACGATAGTGCTTTCACTGAGATTTCGAGAAATAGGTTCTGGAATTGATGTCACTAGTCCCAATCCTCCAGACTGTTGCTTCACTCAAACTTGAACCAAAATGGCGTCTATTTTGGCGGGATTTTCCTCAATTCAAAAAATCAGAGAAAGTAGAGGATTAAACCAAATTCAAAAATTTTTTCAAATACGTATTCTGGATAATACGAAAATGTATTTAAGATAGAAAAATTTTTAGGGGTTAGGTGCACTTTAACATAAGCGAATAGAGACCAATTGTAAAACAGTTCACTGTGTGCTTTTTTGTTGATCTTAAAATGTCTTTCAGTGACGCATGCATGCTTACCAAACCAACTCAAGTTAAAGCTTACGCATCCGATCAATCTCTGCTCATCTGGCTTTGTCCATGGGTGTCTCCTTCTCTTGTTTATACTTTGTACAGTCTGTATATTTAGTGAAACGGTTTTGTTGTGGAAAGACAGTAAATGAGACATTACAAAATTTATTATTAACACCTGTGTGGATCTACAGAAACAAAACGAGGAGTACTCAACTCGTGTCAAACACAACTGAATGCATGAGATTGATTATTATTTTTTACTTATTCTAACTCTCAAACCAGAAGAGCTTTATTTGAAACATAGTCAAGTCCCAACCCTCAGAGCTGTCATTGAGAGCCAAGAAGGCAGGGATTTCTCCCAGAAATTCTGAGTCAGATCCTTCACTATTTTGATAGAAAAACGGTATATTGACTTTAACACAACAGCTGGATCCCCTGGCTACTTTTTGCACAACCCTACCGACTTAACTATGGTAAAAGCCCTGAACTTGGTTAAGTCCAATAGTAGTACTACCTATCCTGTTTTAGCACAAGCTCCACTTTGAACATCTTAGTCCAGTATACTTAAAAAAGTGATAATGAAAAATTTTTGTTATACTAATGCTAATGAAATATTTTTCCAAAATGTTGTAGAAATGGGAAAGGGACACACATAGCATGTTCAGAGCGGTGTTCTTCTCTAACATCTTTTTGTAGATATCACTTCTGCTAAAGCATGATTGCAGGTCTATACAACATCCTTTGTCAGGTTGGTGGTCACCGGCTGAGGTAATAAAAAACTGAAAAATTTTTGTTATATTGATGCTAATGAAATATTTTTCCAAAATGTTGTAGAAATGGGAAAAGGACACAGATTGCATGTTCAGAGCAGTGTTCTTCTCTAACATCTTTTTGTAGATATTACTTCTGCTAAAGCATGATTGCAGGTGTATACATCCTTTATACACCACATTATCTCACTGTCTTAGTATAAACTAAAACAACTGTTCACCTCAGTGTCGGTGGCTAGCGTTGGATATTTGCCTCGCCTCTTCGCGGCTTGGTGGATGTCCACCGCTGGCCACCTCAACTTTGGTGAATTGTTGTTAAATATTCAGAAATAGAGTAATCATTGTCAACCCACAAATGATAACAGCTTATCCAGGTGAGACTGGGATGATATAAGCTAATTTTGCATGCTTTCTACCCTGCATTTATACTGGTTTGCAGATTTTATTTGATGGGTTTAGACTTTCTAATGTACACTTGCAAATCAAGCTGCAAGAGCTGAACATGTCTGCCACAATCGAAGCTCAAGTACGAAGAGTACAAAGAAGAGGAGCCCAAAGACACACAAACAAACAAACGTTTCTACCTCGCTTGAGCCTGAAATTTTCTTTCTTCATCTCATCCAGCTCTAACAGGAAAGAATGTAGATAAAAAGAAATAATAATTATTCATGAGTCTGATAGAAACAAGGAATAAATAACAGAAGATGCACCTAGCCGTGAGAAAGTTGTTATAGGACAAGACTTAACATGTAATAGAAAGTAACAAAATTAAGTGAGATGCTCAACTTGATTTTATGCAGAAAATCTGTTTTCACTAACTCGGCGAAATTGTGTCACATTTTAGATCTTCCCGTGAACTTTTTGCAGCTTTTCATCAACGTCATTAGTTCCTAGGCCTCTTAATTAAATATTTTGTCCATGTAGGTCATTTAGTCCAACCGAGATTTTGCTGGCTTCCTGTCAGCATTTATGAAAACAAAGGTCTGTGAGCTTTATTTCATGAATTTAGTCTTGTAACGTACAATGTCCATGCCAGCTGAGAAAGCTTATCTTAAACTGAACTAGACAATACATCCTTTGCCAGGTTGGTGGTCACTGGCTGAGGTAATAAAAAACTGGAGCCAAGCAATGCAATCTGCTGTCTTGGGCATAACTGTGGTCTTTCCTCCCTTGCGCTGTTAAAAAACACACCATCTTTGAATTTGTGGTGATTTCTTCTGAATGTTTCTTTATTGATATTGTAAGCCAGTAGCCATGCTTCTCTGCATACGCTCTTGCCTCTTGCAAAGAATTCAGTTTCATATTCTCCAGAGTCATTAACCCTTTCACCACCAAGGGTCTCCCTTTGACGAGTAAAATCGTCTGGCGTTAGACAGAGTAAAATCTATAAGTGGCCACTGGTGGTGAAAGGGTTAAGGGAGATAGTTTTTTAACCCTTTCACCACCAAGGGTCTCTCTTTGACGAGTAAAATCGTCTGGCGTTAGACAGAGTAAAATCTATAAGTGGCCACTGGTGGTGAAAGGGTTAATATGGCTGTGGTCATGTATGAACTAAAGCACAAAGTTTCTTTTAGCAGTCTGTCTTCTTTAATTAAACTGAACTTCAGCATACCATAAGTCATATACTTACAAATTTCTCATGCATTTTTTTCTGGCAACAATTAAGGTATCATGGTAGGTGGATTTTTAAGAAAAATGCGAAAAATCTTTTTTTCGCTGTTCAAATTGAGAAGACTGAGGAAAATAGTTTGCAGAAAGAATGGAGAAAAAAGCTTTTTTACTTTTTACGATAAAGAGAAAAACTGTTTTTGAATCTCATTAAATCTCTTACGGCACGTTGACAGCTCTAATTAAAATTCACCGCCAGTTGTCACATGTAATGCAAATTGCGGTGTGATATTTTATTTGCGCACGCGAACCGTTCTCAATCTGGTTGTTTCATCGCAAGTCAAGCTTTCGTTCTTGTCAAATTTTCTTTATGTCAGGAGGAAAACTCGCAAGAAAACTTCTTGCCCATTTTCGCCTCCGAAGAAGTTCAGCGTCAAACAAGATCTGTGGCTCCTGATCTGAGCGACTGCGGGTCGCATTGTTTTAAACTTAGCAGAATGGTTGAAGGAACTCGGACACCAATCCCGCCAATGACGCTGAAGGTCAAAATACAACAAGTGCTAGTCGCACGATATTGCTGGAGAACGGACACGATTCCGAAACTTCCACAGCGAGAGATCGAGTCAAGCACAGATTTAGATGTAGACAATATAGACCTCGAAATTTCCTCTTTTTGGCTTCATGAGGCATATATGGTTTAAGAAAATGTCTGGAGAACGAAGAAGTCTAAACTTGAACAACATAATACCAATGCCGCTGACGAAATAATCACGGCAGTTTAAATACAAACCTGTTTAAACCTACAGTATTGTGCAAAGGTAATGAGAGCGTAATTCGACGAAATTCGCGAATTTCTGGGCTTTTCAACGAAAAATGGCGAAGTCTTGTTCGCCGCGAAAGTTCGAAGAAAATTCGACGCATTTTCCCGTTGCCCATTGTTGTAGTCAACGCGAATTTTCGGGCGGTAGTTCGTGTCTACCAATAATTTGGCCCGCTTTTTCGAGCACAAATTCGTTCTACTCGAATTTTCCTTCGAAATTTCTCGCGAAAATTCTCTCTGTCCGTTAAGTTTGCCGTCGATTTCCAGTTGAAAGATGAATTATAAAGCCAGAGCAAAACAAGAATGTGAGCGATGGAAACCTTAATACCGTCGTGAGTGATAATATTTCAAAAACTTACCTTGCTTATGTCCATAGAAAGCTGTTATCACTTTGTTTGTTAGTCTTAAAGCTTGCAAGCTCAAATGGTTTGTTTGCCAACCTGTTTTCTTTGAACAAGAAATGCAACTCGCGGTAAAACTCGCGGTGCGGCCATAATGAACCCAGGCCCTGCGCAACCTTGGCATTGTTTATACGTTACCATAGTGAAAAGTTGTGTGTTTTGGTCAGTTCAGCTTTCAAGCTATCACAGTTAACCATGCCTAAAGTGTCAATGTACACGAGAACTCGAATTGAGCTTCTTCAAAAGGAAGGCCTCCACCCAGCTGGGATATTTAAGGTCTTAAAACGTGAAGGTTTAAGCGTCAGCTTTCCTAGTGTGGCGCGCATCGTACAGAAGCTACAGACCACCGGCACTCTGGCCAATTTACCGCGCTCAGGAAGACCGTCAAAGTTGTCTACAGAAGCAAAAGCTTTTATAGACCAACAAATGCGCAAGAACGACGAAATGACGAGTGGCCAGATACAAAAGAAGCTGGAAAAGCGTGGCGTTACTGTGAGCTCATCCACAGTGCGATGATCTCGCAAGGAACAAGGCTGGACGTTACAGCAAACAAGGTTCCATGTAACATTACTCAAAATAAAAATTGTTCAAAGTTTACATTATATTGTGCTTGTGATATCTGGGGTGGGATGAGAGGTCTTGTAGTAAAAATACTTCATTTGATCCATAGTAGGCTTGATCAAATTAAAAAATTCGTTTCTGGAAAGAACTGTATTTTTCCCAGAGCGCGAACGAAGTAAGTTTAAATAAGGTTAATTCATTGCAAAATAATTTGATTTTGATACACAGCTTTTGATGGGTCGGCCTATTCAAAAATTAAACTCATACATAGAAACAAAGGAAAAATCTCTTACCGTTGTTATTTTCCACCATATCATGATAAATTCATTTGACCGTGAAGAGACTAAATTCACAACTGCCGAGGATTACTGTTGATGTTCGAGCGCTTGTCTTATCAGGGAAAAACGTAATTCTACTAGATAAATAAACTCGATATTACCGTCGAAGGTTTGACGCTATTACCGAACTATCCAGGCCAGTCTCTTACAACGGAAGTACGGTATAAGCTCGAATAAGAGCATCTCATTTCTGCTCAGTTTGTGAAAGAATCCTTTGGCTCGTGGCAGCCGCGTCCCTCCCTTTTGCACTTGCCATCCGAAGGTCTCTGCACTTTTTCTTCCCTAATCCCATGTTTTTGCACTTCCAACATGCTCAGCCGCAGTCGTATGTCCCCATTTATTATTTAACGAGCGTGAAATGAAGAGGGATTGTCACAAATAATATACTATCCATCATGGCGGTCGGAGAAGAATGTGGTGAACGTGACAACAGTAAGGGGACTGGGCACAGGCACGTGGTGGAGCTGTATGGAGATCTGGCACTAGATAAACCACATTTGATGTCGCTTTAAGTCAAGTAGCCCTTCAAAATGACCTAAAGAGAGTTCTACTTTCATCTGGGCTTACCCGACAAGCGGTCCGACTGTTGTACCTGCCTTGCCGGCACGTTGACGTGACAAAGCTTAAGTTTGTGAGTTCGAGTCACTGAAAACGATCAAAGGATTGAAATTCTTCGCCATGAATGAGGAATTAACACATAAACAACAGCGAGGAGTAAAGCGTCAACGTGACCACGATTGTTCACAAGAGAACGGAACGTTGTTGGTTCGATACTGGTCAGCTCACTGCACTGCGATATTTCGCATTCCGCAAGCGCAATTATTCCTCTGGTACAGAATTTTCGTTCTAGTCTCGAAAATGCGGCGATTTTCGACCTTTGTTTTAAAGAAATAATGTTCAAGACATTGCGAAAAGACGCTCGAATTTTCGGGCGAATTTTCTTTGAAAAGACGCGAAGACAAAGAACGAAATTCGCGCATTTCGCACTTATTACTTTTGCACAGTACTGTAAGTAGTTTTTTGCTTCTCGGACAATTTCACTGCAGCGTCGACGTCTGTTTATTTCAAGTTGTCATGACCCATTGTTTTGGTAAACTGACCCATGCCGACATCTGTCAACGCGGAGGGGATTTTTAACACCTAATCATACCGATCTCGCAAAAGGTTTTTCGTCTTTTTCTTGATAAAGCAAAACTGCATATAAGGATAAACATTTTTAGTTCGTTTACGCGTGTCTTCCAACGGAATTGGCTGAAAATCGGCAGGTATGTTCCCTATTACCTCCTTCAAAAAAGGGTTTCAGGCTTTGTTTAATTTTGCTTCCGTTTCAGAGTTATGGCCTCTTTAGTGTAAGGAAACACCCGCGCGCAGGACATCAAACTGTAGGAGGGTGTAGAGAAAAAACCAAACCACATCTGGAAAATCGCAGACACTCTTTTTGAGGGTGATGTGTGGGAAAAAATTTCAGATGTTAATTGTGCCGCTCCGATGATTCACGCGCGGAAGCGAACCAGTTTAAGCAAAGTAGTGTTTCTGGGTATTTTTTTTATAACACTGCGACAATAACTTTTTAGAAAATTTCAAACATATGATTGTATCCTGTAACTATTAAGCTTTCAGAAAATGTATAAGTTGATGGGGTTTTCTTTCAAAGCGCCAGCATGAGAGCACGATTTCCAAACACTGTCAATCCACCTACCATGATACCTTAATGCTGAGAATCCATAAAAACTCCTCCTCTCTTCTACAGACATGCCTAAACGAACTTAGGAAAATCCAATACACTAAGTAATGATCCGCGCAAGAACTAGGCAAAAACGAGTGGGTATAATGCATAATCTACCGTTGGAGTCAAAGGCGATAATTAATAAAATTGATTACGAATGTGTGTTGTCGATTGGCTATTTGCGAATAGTGCGCGAAATTTGAATTTGTTAACATGTTTTCACAACAAAACACGCTATTTTCGAAGTAAAAAAAAGTGGCTGTGTCTTAATGACGAACAAAACTAATAGTTTGTCAAGTTTCAGTTCCATTGTAAATGGGGAAGTATTTTTTCTGATCACTTCAGCTCCCAGCCAGGGCGCGCACGGTAACACGATACACTCGGATTAGTCATATGCCTGGTTCTCGTTTATTCACACGTCAAATTTGCTTGAAAATAGATTACCTTCAGTACAGTTTGCTGCCGATGAGATTTACTCATAAACACGAAATGTTTCTTTACTTGCATGTTTCTTATTTCGAAAAGAAAACTCTGGTGTAAGATTCGCGCAAAGTAAGCTCTTTAACTGGATAGATAGAATGAAAAGGTTAGAACAAGAGTTCATCTCCGAACAACTCTTCAGCAAATGTAGTCATCACATCCAGTGCATTGTATCCATCGTCGGTTTCCAGTTCCAAAGTTCCGCTTGTAATGGATTCAAACGTTTTCTCCAGGAAAAGTAGCTCTTCTGCGCTGAACTCGTATCAATGCGCTACAAGGATTTCCAAATTTTCACAAGAGCAAAGACATTTGCGTTTCCGGAGATGTCAATATGTCTTAGCTGACCAAAATCTTCCTTGACTTGAAAAATGCAGCTTTGGTCTAGACTAGGACAGTTAGCAATATTCACACTTTGCAAATTTCTCGCCTCCTGTACCATCTGTCGAAAATGAGCATTTGTTGTCATTGTTTCGGACATATTTAGACGCTCCAATGTTGAGAACATCTTCAGTGGGATGAAACGATATAACCTTCCTCTCCCTGAAATATCTAATTCCTGCCACTTCACCTCTCTGAGAACTGAGAGCTTTCCAAAAATCATTTTCCACCACTCGTAACACACTCCTGACACGCTAGCTTGATCTTTCTCGTCCAGATAGCTAAACACGTGAACCCAAAGCACCGAGGAAACATCCATGCTGAACTTGATATTGAACTGAAACGGCGTGATGTCTTTGGGCATGGGGGTGTGTTCACAATACACAAAGAGCGCATTCACAAATCTGGGGCTGGAATCATTTCAGCCCCATTTCCGATTTGGTGTCTTTGTTCTCGGGTTAAGTTTTCAATTTTCATTTTCCCAAAATCTATACTATACTATACTTCAAACTTCAAAAGACAAAAGAAATGAACCTTCAACCTATAGTCCTGAATTGTGGACATAAGTCATAATGTGAAACAGTGGCTGTAGTTAATTTGAAACAAAAAGGGATATGAACGCATGGGCATTGCTGTTTTTTCTGATATAGAAGAGTAGACCTCTGATATTTCCTATATCAAAATGGGGGATAAAACTAATAAACATTAAATACTTAGTAATTTCGTGACTACACTACCTCTACTGATAATAGCAAGATTCCCCTATTTTCACGTGCAGTCAGGAGGGAGGGGGTCTCCCAGAAAAATAGAGTGGGGGTGTGGGGCCCAATTCCCAAAACACTTACCTTTTTGTGACCAAAATCTGCGATATTCCTTACCCTATTTATGACCGGACCAAAAGTTTGATACCCTATTTATGAACTGAACCTTACATCAAAATCTTGTTTCAGATCAATGTTAAATTACCGTAAGTCTGTGAAGGACTTTTGTTTATTTTCTTTTCGATAATGATGAAAACGTTGCTTCTCGGCTTAAAAACATACTCATGTCCAGGCTAGAGTACAAAAACCATACCCTATTTATGACCAAAATGGCCAAAATCAACTAGAATCGATACCCTATTTATGACCAAAATGGCTGAAAAACCATGCCCTTTGGGGTCGCACATACCTATATAGCCCATATAAGGGAGCACCCCCCCCCCCCCCCGGGCGTTCAACACACTATGGTTACCACTTGATACAGGTTGATTGTGAAATACACATTCACCCAACAAACTCCTGTTTCAGATTTGACACATTTAGATTCAAGTGAAAAATACGCCAACTACGTCTTTGAAAAAGGTATAGTCTGCCTCCTTAAAATGAGGACCAGCGTGCAATATACCTGCTGAAATCTAATAAAGTGGGCTTTTTTTCCGGTGATATGACAACTGACTAAATAATGCCTGATTATAGGTTAACTAAAAAGATGAGCAACCATTTAACACAGCTAACAATACTGATAAAAGTGAAATCATTAAAAAAATTCCATCAGTCGATTACAATTTAACCTTTCAGATCAAAAAGAGCAGATAGAACAATTTGCTGTAATGGCAAGCAAGCGCATTCAAAAGTGGATAGAAGACGGAGAAGAAGTGAAAACAAACTTGGCAGTTCTTATTGACTCACCTTTGCTGGTAAACTTGAACTGTGAAAGTCAGCCCAAACTTGGAGATACAACCGATGGCTGCACTGATGGCACCAGAAAACGGGCCCGAAAACTACATACAAAAAAAAATTAAATGGGAGACAAGGATAAAGTGAAAGCTCTACGCAACGAAAACAAGCAGGTGAAGAGGCAACTAGAAGAGTTAAAGAAGGAGATCGAATCTATCAAAAGCAAGATGGCAGAACAAAGAGATAGCTGTACAGCAACCGTAATTCCACCAGATACGCAGGATGTACAATTTCTTAGTGACAGCTACGATGCCCTGGTACAATCTAAGACCAGTATAGAAGAAGATCTTGGCAGATTCTCTTTGAGGTTGGACTTACTAGGAAAAAATGTTGACTGGATCGATAAAGCCATTGATGACATGCTTCATTACAGTTACCAGTACAACTTAAAGATTGTAGGTGTTCCATTAGTAAACGAGAATGAATCATCAGAAGATACGGCCAACCTTTGCCTAAAGCTATTTTCTGCCCTTGGAAATGATATCTCCGTTTCTGATATTGACATTGCACATAGGGTTCCACAACGTAATGCAGCGATAGAT
>JAHPZR010028641.1:0-10000 GCA_019787425.1 Platygyra sinensis
TTCGGGTTCTATGTTTAGACGTAATTTACAAACGCAAACAAACAAATCGGTACTTCGAGACTTTAGCTTTGAGAAAAACCCTAGACTGCAAGACACTTCTGTGTGAAACTCGAGACTGTGAGACACTAGCTCGTGACAGCTGAAAAACGAGACTGCGAGACCCGGGGGGGGGGGGGGGTACTCCCTTATAAGAGCTTAATAAGGACGTGCGGCCAGCCAGGGTATGTTTTTCGGGATTTTTGTCTTAAACAGGGTATCGAATTGGTCATTTTTTGTCTTACTCAGGGTATCGGTTGATCAACTTTTGTCTTAAACGGGATATCTTTTCTTGGATGATAAACGGCAAATTTTTTACAAGCTCTTGTAAATTATTAATGACTTCCGTTTACTTTGGCATTGATATCACGCACATTAAATTTCCATTGATTACACAACAAGAAGCCACACAATTTGTAACCGCAACTTTTAATCTATGTCTTAAACAGGGTATCAGAAATCGGAATTCTGTCTTAAACAGGGTAGGAAAATCAGCGATATTTGTCTTAAACAGGGTCAGGGTATGAGGGGCCGGGCCGCACCTCCCCACCCAGGAATATATCGAGTACACCCCCCCCCCCGGGCTGCGAGAATTCAACGAAAATTTTGCGAGAACCATGATTCTTTGAAGACCATTTAAAAGCACCCCTAATTTCGACTTAATTTCACCGCCGATGACACCGTACTCCTCTTTGAACTCCTCATAGCTCAGGTATCTAAAACTCTACTAGACAGCGTGGATGATTAAAAACGATACTTAGCTCTCTAAGTTCTAACATTCTACGTACAGCAGTTTTCTCTGCACGGTCGAAAAGATTGACGGGCCAGAGTGTGTGGGCGCGAGTCATGCATATTTATAGTTTACAATTGACGCAGCAGGTTTTCGAAGGAGGCGAGGACGATTATTTTGGTTACAAAAACATGTGCTTAAGAAAAGGAACATAAATCATGCTCAAAACAATTTAAGGGACACAACGAAGTCTTCAAATACCACAAATTATATTTTTACTGTAAAGTCATAAATATGCCGCAAATTATTCATGAGCAAAAAATCGAAAAAAGTACGACTCAATTTACATATTTTCCGAATGCACAGTTGTCGGTTGTCACAATAGACCGCATTGTAATGCTAATTGAAACAATTTCTGGAATTACGCCAAAAAGGCGCTCAAATATTAACGAACTCTGATCGAGCTGTCTTCGAGCGATGTTTACGCAGTCTACGTAAAATCGTTCGCCACTCGTCTTCGCTTCAAAACAAGTTTTGGCTTGTTTCGCGGATAGGTGGCAAGATGCTGAAGCTTTGCATCGCTTGTAGCTCGAAGGTTAGTGTGCTAATTGCGTAAACCTATACTCTAGTCAAAAGAAAAATATTCCTGAGTTTCAGAGTGTTCGCAGCCGCGACTTGTTTATAAACCATCGACCCCGGACCAACTTCACCGTGACGAAATATTCCTGATGTAAATCTTGTAATTGAATCTATTATTTACAGCTCTTAAAATCACCAACACCGCATTCTTTCCGTAGAATTATTTCTGTGACTCTGAGAGTGTTGTATCTCGGTAGACTTCATTCGACTCTCCGTTTTAAAACGCCATAACCCAGGGCGATAAATGACACCAATTTTCTCAGTCGCGTAGCGCATCTTGTGTCACTTCGAGGCCTCGTAAAACGTACCCTCTGTTGTGTTTCTAAATACACGGAGAAGACTTCCTTTCAATATGACAAAATTACTTAAAGGACACTTGCCTCATTATGTCCGTTGTACAATCTTTGTGCAAATTAGATCCACTTTATCCTCGAGCTATACCGCGCGTGGTAAATCCTTTTCTGTTTTAGGTTTTTGCAGTTCGGCGGTACCGCGCGACTGAGAACCTGGGCAAAAAAGGAACTGTCATGTACCAGTGCGACTAGTAGAAATAAAATTCTGTTCACATTGAGTCCGGATTAGCTTTTCTAAGATAAATGTCAGGAACAAATCTGGAGAAAAGTTAGAGACCTAGAAACGAGGTCTTCAGCCGATCACATCGATCTTAATTCCCTTCCATAAAGAGGATCAACGTACAACGTAGGGTCAACGAAACACACTCAGAATAATTAGAAGATGTTCTCTAGGTATCCATTTTCTGCACTTAAAAAAGAACCGTAATTTATGATGTATTTTCTTCTCGACGTTGCCAACAATCTTGATTGCATATGATAAACGCGCAGCGTTTCGCATAGCCTGTGTTCGCGTTCTGCTGTAAGCTTTCCATGGCTTTGCGAACAAAAAGAACTTGACTTGAAAATAAGTAAACGTACGACCTTTGTACATCGATTGTTTGTGCTTTCCATACGGGGCTTTATCCATCCATATTCTAAATGGCAAAGTTAACTAATGTGCAACACATATAACGGTTTAATTTATGCAAGTAATCAAATAAGTGTAACTAATAAATAAGGACAAAACTGGGCGTACTGAAATGCATGCTCGGCAATTTATAAAATTCTGAAGAGCCTTGTTATCGGCCAGCACTTGCTAACCTCAAGAGTTCATCGTCTTACTAAAACACACACACACGCCAGAAGTAATGGTTTGCTCTCTCACCAAAGACAACAAACTTCCCTCTAAAATTGACAGGAAACTGAAGGTTTGCCCCACTGTGTAACAAATTTTGATTATCGTACGTTATTTAGGAATGGAACTGACAAAGGCGATGACTATGTTCTCTTTAATGCGTGGTTTGTACATAAAGAGAACGTGAAGCTATCAAAATAAGCCGTCCTGCCATAATTTGCAGCCGTGTTAAAACGTCTTTTTCTCACACAGGTCGCAGCCTCAAGTCGTACCTGCTCTTGTGGTCACGTGTTTTCACCAGAAACTCGCAGGATTGGTGGGAAGCGGTTTTCAGGTAAAACAGGATTTATTGTCCACGACCCAGCGCCTTAACACCAAGAAATAAAATCTGGATCTGGCACTGATCCGTTTCTGGCACTGATTTGTTGGAAAGCGAGTCTGATAAGTAGGGGGAGGGGGTTCTTAGTTTCCGCATTCCCCCACGCTGTTTTGAGAGTGGGCAGTGTTTTCTCCTCCCGCCTTCAAGAAGCGTTTATCACTGATACGAGTTATCACCCGCATGTATCAGAAATATCGGTGCAATTGTTTTATTGCTGTTTTTTAAATGTTTGAATATACACATTATTTAGAAAACTAATATCGTTGCCGCAATTGTGGAAAAGAGTTGACAAGCACCTCACAACGTCATTTACTTTTTTTTTTGATTGACAAAGATTTTTATTAAATGTCACTTACAACACTTTCACTACAAAATTTAAGGTTACAAAAATTACAATACAAGAATTGAGATCACAACGCTTAAATACATAATACAACCAAGCTTGCTTCACTCACACGTAAATCAGTAGATTATAGTCATTAACAGTAAAGAGAGGAGAGGCTTTCATAGTGAAAGAAAAAAATTCGCCTTTTGGACAATATCATTTAAAAGTAGAAATGTTTCTTACCTTTTTCAATTTAACAGTTATTTCATTAACTTGGATAATTTGATGAGAGAGTCAGATAAACTTTGTTTTCGTTGTGTGACATTTTTACATTCCGCATCATTATTTTGCTTATGTTTATGTCACTTATCCCGTTTTCAAGGTTACCGTCTGGGGACGACCAGAAGACAGTCTTTCAGTACTCTTCGAGAAAAACAGCAAAATGCTGCCATAGTGAACAGCGATCCACAAGCTAAGAAGGTGAGAGGACGAATGAAAGCCAGAGGTTGCACAAAACTAGCTGGAGGATCTGGTTAATCAATACAAGAAAATTTGATAAAATTTCTGCCAACTGAGACAGGACGTGTAGTTTTTTTTAACTTCTCCTTCTTTGTTGGTTTTTTTTTCTGACAGCTGAGATCTGCAAAATATCCTGATAGCTGAGAAATGAGTTGAAGTCTTATAACTCAAAGCTAAGACATCGCCGAAATTGTAAGGACAGCTGCGATTCCAGAAGCACCATTCATTCGCTAAAACTTTGTGAAAAATTTTTTTCTTTCAGTCTTTCCCAGGTTCAATCACTCTCGTTCTTTTTAGATGTACTATCATATATTTTGTGTTAAGGCATAAATAAACACAATTCAAGGTTCGCACAGCATTTAGTGCCACATTTCTTTGTCGTGCCTTGATAAACTACTAACCTTCTCAGATGTTCGACCTGCTTCCTTGTTGTTGTTGTTGTCGTTGTCGTTGTCGTTGTCGTTGTTGTTGTCGTTGTCGTTGTTGTTGTCGTTGTTGCTGTTGTTGTTGTTGTTGTTCTTCTTCTTCTTCTTCTTCTTCTTCTTCTTCTTCTTCTTCTTCTTCTTCTTCTTCATCTTCTTCTTCTTCTAAAAACGGCGGGATGTCAGTAAAAAATCAGGAAAATCGCGGTTGGCAGGTCAGCTCGAGAGGTCAGGATCCCGCTTTGATTGGTGAAGACAATGTGTCAAGAATTTCATGAACCAATTAACAAGCTTAACAGACTAACACTGGACTAAGGCAAAGCTAAACTGAACATGGGTGAATTACTCTACTTTTCTCGTTATTTGCAGTTGAGAAAACCAGTCCTGTGTCAGAATGTGAAAAGTCCCAAAGCAATCCAGGACAGATCGAGGATGTTCTCTGATAAACCCATCATCAAGCGTAAGGGACACCAGATCTCCAAAGAAAACCAAGCTAAAGCCAAACTGAGAAAGATTGACCACATTATGCAGGTGTTGTCTTCGCCAGAAAGACGTTTGAAACTCTCACTGGCATTAGCTGAAATCAACAGAAGATTGGCAAGTCAAATGCTCATCTGGAAAATGCTGCCTTGTGAAACGGGATAAAATACAGGCAATTCTCTAAGTGTATATTTTGATCGTCACGCAATGTTTATGAGAGGTTTTGCGTGACGACTGATAACGAGAGCATGTAATCGGGGATGACCAACTTATAGAGATGAAGTACATCATACCACTCTCCTGAAATCTATTCTGCATGTAGCACAAACTTCGAGCAAAAGAACACTTTTGAAGATCATTGCGGCTTATGAGAAAATCACATAATATCTTTTCATCGGAAAGCTTGCAGTTGAAAAGTACTTCAGAAAGCTTCAGTTCTGAGATTATTCTTAATCTCTGTGCTTTTCCGCAGTATTAGGAACATCTAAGTGTCATTCTGCCCTCTACCTGAAAAAGTCAAAGTCAGTTCTCTTTTAAAGCTCAGTTCTACGCTGTAAATACTTTATTTCTTTAATATATGGTATTGTAAATAAAGTAGAGGGATATAGAGATAGTTGTGTAAATATTCACAAGAGTTCCTCTGATTTCTGTTGAGGTTATCGGCTACTGATAGCTAGCCCTACATAGCTACCCCAATATATAATGGTAATAGGACTGAGTGGAGTCCAGTTCGGTCTGTAATCATACGAGTGATTAACAAAATCGGACGACCGCGAAGCGAGAGTCCGATTTGTTATCACAAGTATGATTACAGACTGAATTGAGCGACACGATGTCCTGTTACCAATTAATCAAAACTATGACAAAATTCGAGGAACGAACAAAGCATCGATTGAGCGCTGAACGATTTAAAACGTCGTTATGAATGCCGAAAAAACCAGCAGTTTACTTAACAAAGTGCACCGCAACAGCTCTCGCAAAATGGCGCGTATTGTCCAATTACAAGCATGACGTGTGCAACTGTCCAATCAATGCTCAAATCAGGCTGCTGATAGCCAATCACGTTCGAGAATTTTGTTATAGTTTTGATTAAACTGTAAATTACACTTATATACAAAGGAAATCGTGCATGCCTTTTTTGAGAGAGGAAAGTCTTATGATCATTGATAGTCCAGTCCCTGAACTCTTCATTCTTCCCACTCCCTATAGGGGCTGAAGCCGGGCGAGAGGAAAGGAGATTTAAGGGACTGAACTAGATCATTGAAGATTCGTTTTGCTGCTATTTTTCTACCATGTTATATGTAGCTGCTGGGATTCGTGGTGTAAAAGTTTAAAGATAAAATAAGCTTATTTATTTTGACTCTGTACAGTGTATAGATTACTCACACCCAATCAAATGGAATTTACAAATCAAACATGTAGCAACACCTCATACTGCTCGGCGCTGAGATCGATGAGCCAGTATTCCCGGTTTAGAACATTACTGTACAAATCGTCGCCAAACAACAGAAGATGGATAAAAAATGAACCTCATGTAACACATGAATTCAAAGAAATGTGAGTCGGCATTATATGATATGAGATATATATAATTGAATAAATACACATGACAACATTTTGAAAAACTTGCTATTTATTTACCGTTTCGAGCAAAGGTCTTTTGCGCTGTAGGTTCTTCGTCATGCAGGTGTTACAACACTTATGTCCAGGATTGAACGCAAGTATTGTTTAATTAGTGCTTCATATACACCGAATGCAAATATGGCGGACCACTCGGTCGTCGCCCGGGACGAGTCGAATGAAAGCGAGGCTAGTTGGGCTTCGATGTTTTGTTTTGATTGCTTTTCGAGAAAAGTCTTGCTTCGTAGTCGATTTGTTTCGCCCTCCCTACGCGTTTTTGTGTTCCTGAATGCCACCGCAACAGAGTGGAATCTTCCACAGCAGAGGTGTTCTTTTTTTCAGTTTTCTCGTTCGCCTCTGAGGGGAAACCAAAGAGACGGAGGCAAGGAGTTCTGAGGAGTTCACATTCGCCGAAGGAACTGTTTAAGTTCAGGTTGGAATCGATCTAAGAAAATGTGTAAGCGATCGCATTTAGCTCTGAGTTGTTGTCATTTGGCTCAATGCTTTCACTGGTTTCAGTAACGGGGCAGTTGAAGTTCATTTGCGTGGTTATTGCACCGTAGTATTTATATTTACTTCGTGCGATTCCGTGCAATCATGCGAGTGGACGCGAACGCAAATAACTTCTTCCTTTGAGATAGAGGATATCATTCAAGGAGACCTTTTCTTTACCCTGGGGAGGGTATTGGCCATGAAAACCGTGTTGGAACACCACCAGACACCACATTAGCTCGTCATTTAAACGATTTTTCTGAGATCTATCCTGAAACGTAGCAAACAATAGCAAACTTTAGTCCCCGCGGCGATCGTGAACTCCTTTTCTCCGTCTCAACGAATTGCATTGATCCACTATTTTCCCTTAGAGGTTAACGGTGGAAGATTTCTATCCCCTCTCGTCGCATTCAGAAACACAGCAACTCGTAGGCACAGCGAAATAAAACAACAGGTCGACCACAAAGCAAGAGTTTCCTGGCCGGGAAGAACATCGAAGCCCAACTAGCCTTAACCTGCGATCAGGCGTCCCTTACATTTTTTGTCGTTGCGGAAAGGTACGCCTGATACAATTACTTGACTATTTGTCTGTTGCTAGTCCAGAATCTGGACTTTTCTCTGATTGGTCAAGAAACAAAAAGGTACTTAGAACTGAGCCATGATTGGTTACCTTAGTGGCGGTGTGATTTCCGTTAAAAAAAATCCCGCGTGCTGATGAATTCCATCGTGACGTCTGATGAGGCGAGCGCATAGAACGAGTTTTTGTCAGCTTTAAATGCTTCTCTTCAGAGTTTTGTTCACAAAACTCTCAATGATAACAAATAGAATGCATTCATAGAATCGCATGCCATGGGAGAGATATTTTGGCGGTGCTTCCGACGGGATTAGGCAAGAGTGAAAAATATGTATTACCACCGTTTTCGTTGATACGCGACTTTCGAAAACAAAACACCCGGGGAAACCTTTCAAAAATTTCCGTCAATCATACATGTTATCGACAGATCGGATCGAAATCCACCAATCACAGCCCGCTAGCATTACGTAAAGAAGGTCTGAAGGTCACACCAATGGCTGTGATTGGTGGATTTCGATCCGATCTGTCGATAACACACAAGACTTCCGGTAATTCTGCTTGATTACTCGCGCTGACAGATATGTTAATTAGGGGGCGGCAGACAAATAGTCAAGTAATTGTATCAGGCGTACCTTCCCGCCGCGACAAAAAATATAAGGGACGCCTGATCGCAGGTTAAACTAGCCTCGCTTTCATTCGCTTTCATTCGACTCGTCCCGGGCGACGACCGAGTGTTCCGCCATATTTGCATTCGGTGTATATGGCAGGGTTATTTGACATTTTCATATTACTTCATATTTGACAGAATTGTGTGTGTTTTGGTGACTTTTGACCAATGAGGACACTTTGTGATGCTTATTATTAGTGTTCAATCCTGGGCATACGTTACAAGCGCCAAATGCTTCACTTCAGTCAGCGGTTTACAGCCAATTCAGAAAATTTCCCGAAATTTGAAACGATTTCCAAGAGAGAAATCATTAATTAATAGTTACTTTGCGGAAAAACAATGATTGATTGCGGACTAATCCAACCTACGTAAAATGGAACGAGGGAAGGAAAAGTGAGAATGGAATGGAGGAATGGGATGTTCTTCCCCCCTCTTTGTGTTGTGTGAAGGGAACCTAAACATATGGCACCTGGATATATCTCAGTCCTCACTGAGCAGGCTTACAGAAATCAGGATATTGCATCTGTTGGATTCTGTTCTCTACGGGTGTTGCCTAACTGTATGTCTGACCAGCCGGTGTCTTTTCCATGACGAAATGTCTGACCAGCCTATCAAGGTGATTCTCCTGGAACTGGTGTACTTAATTGAGGTTAATACTTACTTGCTATCTTCAAGACTGACTGTCTTATACGAGGTTCTCCGCATAGCAGGCCTTGTAACAGATTACCGGAACAACAGATCGTCATGAGAATTATCTTCCGATGTATTAAAACTTTTACATATAGTGTTGTTGTTAACTTGTTGTACTAAGTATACGTTGCTAAGCACTCTGAACTGTTAATCGCGTTGAAACGTTCAAATTATGAAAATTTATAAACTCCAGTGTATGAGCATAAACCAAGCGGAGCATTAAGGTGAACATTTTAGTGGGGAAATAAAAGCATACTGTACAAAAGCCTACTTGTTTGGTTAGGTTAGATTGGTCGGCTCTGCTGCTATGGGTACGCTTTATGTGATCCAAGGTCCAAATTACGCGTGATTCGCGTGAAAAATAGTGTTCGTTGCATTCCATACATTCTTAGTGGAAGACTCGCAATCGAGTCAGGCCCAAACTACACAACTGCAGCGCATGCGTTTGTAAAACGTCGAGATTGAGATTGCGGGCTCCTCTTGTCGCCCACAATAACAATGGTGAGGGTTCTGGAACCTAGATTAAGCAAATACTTAACAGTAAACTAAAAACTAGAGTAAAATTTGCTTAATCTGGGTTCCAGACCCCTCACCATTGTTATTTATAAATAGCGGTGCTGGCTATGAGTTTGAATGTTTAAATGTTTAGGCTGGCCTTGTCCAGCCACATTTATTTATTTCTTTTCGAGATACCAATGGTGACACTTTGGTCTCCTTGCGCCTAGAAACACGTGATGTGGCCGTACGTGTTTCGAGGCGCAAGTAATAATAATAATAATAATAATAATAATAATAATAATAATAATAATAATAATAATAATAATAATAAATGCTTTATTTAAACTGAAAAAACCGATCAGCGATTTTAACATAAAAAACGCTTGTATAAACCGGTGATCAGTGCATAAGAATACTACCTAATATAAAATACAATTCACATCAATACAAGTTAACATTAAAAATACAAGTGAGTTCAAAAAGAAAAACAAATGTATGGCACAAAGCTATAGACTGAAATGATATCGGTAAATAAAGAGTAATAAAGAGAGTAATAGAGTGAATCTGAATAAATGATATATGGTACAGGTTGGAAAAAAAATTACGGTATATAAAACGGCCAAAATTAGCGTTCATTTCGTCGGTTCGGTTAGGTTCGTTGTTGTTGTTGTTGTTTTTTTTTCCAACCTGTACCATATATCATTTATTTATTCACTCTATTACTCTCTTTATTACTCTTTA
>JAHPZR010028641.1:15000-47115 GCA_019787425.1 Platygyra sinensis
CATCAAGCACGAATACACTTCAAGCTTTTTTTCCCCTATCTCCTTTCACGAATCGACACACAACGACATTATATTACATTGAATTTTATTCAATAAATTACGCAATGTCCTTTAAGTTCCATACAATTAATGTATATTGTCAAGGTTTTTGTTCAAACGGCGTTTTTGCCGACACAAGGAACCCATACTTAAAAGTACTTATTTACACCATGGGCAAGACTATTTAAATTTACCACTTACAAATATTGAGCAAGAGTTTTAACATTTACATATTCTTTGGAAGACTTTTTAACATGCTTCAATGACGGAAGTCAAATTACGCCCCAACATAATGACACTGCTAATTGTACGTTTACAAGTTGAAAATATAACTCTTAAATTTATAAATGTTGCATCTTATGACTTAAATATGTAAATAATGTGAAATGTATCATAATTTCAACTTTTGAGCTAAGTTTATACAAAACTTACAAATACAAGTAGGAAAAGTTTGATCAGTGGCAAGATGATTTTGTACATTTAACTTAAAACTTCTTAAATAATTATTATTTAATCCAACTTATATCTAGCCACACCACTGATTAAAAATTTCCCATTCCTATTTTTTAACAATATAATATTTTCATTTTTCTTTCTCTTGCCAGCAAGAAATATTTTACAAATTTACAGTGATGACCGGTATAATCTGGAATGCTGCTGACATATTTTTGTATGTCCAGTTGCTGCCAGCATGATGGAAATGAAGGGAAATGACATGAAATGCTTTCTGGTCTGAATTATCCGCAGACTTGTGTTGTCAAGTAAATTACTGCATTCCTATTACTTCTGAAAATTTTACAACTTCCAGGCTCATGACCATTCTTAAGAAATAATACATCAGAGTTCAATTTCATTCAGTTTAGAAAGACAGTAAATTAGGTATTTTTAATATAAACTTCAAGAAAACCGAGAATGTACTTCCTGACCAGGAAACAATTCCATGAGCTACTGGAAGGGAAAAGTAAAACAATTTTGTGAGAAGAAAACATCTCACTACAGTTTTTAAAATCTATATCAAGTGAAGTTGAAATAAGTCAGACAAGTTGTATATGACAGCTAGATCAAAAGACTGTCTGGTTTTACTAGGATTTGATTGGCTACTCGGCGACTTCCTCATTTCATATTCTTTCAGCTGCCACACGCCGCCTCATGGGCCAGACGCACGCAAAATTAGATAGCAACACATTTCGGGTCATGAATATTCATGTCTACAAATCCTTCTCGTTCTCCTCAATGATTGTATTCTGGAAAGAAAGTATGTTTAAACTTTTCTTTACAGCCTCGGTCAGGTCTTCAATCTTCATATCTTCAGGGTATCCTCGCATGATCGGGTCCTGTTTCTGTTCCAAAAAGCAGTGTTGAAGAGTCGACACGCTACCAGGTCTACAGATCCGTAACCAAGCCACGGCTTCGGCAGCTGTAAATCGGTACTGTCTGATCAAATAACAAGCGATCAGCGTTCCTGTTCTTCCCAACCCAGCTCGGCAGTGAACGGCCACGGCTCCATCACACTGTTCAACGACTCTTGTAAATTTCTTGATGATCGCTTTCGTGGGAATTCCGCCATCTTCATAATAAAGATCGTTGTGCGTAAATCCGTTGGCGGTAAAACAACGTGCGTCATAAATAAGACCGTACTTTACCATGTTGTCGTCCTTGTTCAGTCGTACAATTCCTTTGACACCAGTCTGCCTGAAATATTTCCTCAGTCGACTGAACCGACTCGCCTTAATTTCAGGTCTTCTTTGAGGATCAGTCAACGCTAACAATTTGCCGGGTACGACCCAGTTCAAATCAAAAGCGCGCTCTTCTTGCTCGTATCTGTTCAAGTCGAATTCGTCGAAGCAGAAGAACCCCAGTGCTGTTGCCTTCTCAAAGCCTTTAAGGCAGTCCAAGATATTAAGATTATGAGAGAGATTTCCATTAATATCACAGTAAGGAACCAGAGTGGATGGCAGAAAGTGTTGCTCTAATAAGCCATAAACTTCTTCGGCGGTCATTTTGAGTTGACACATCGCGAACGCGCCACACAGGAAGACAGAGCGTGTTCGCTTTTTCGCCTCAGAAAATCCCTCGTTAGCTGTTGTGTAAAGGACAATCTTCTTCGAGGCCGGGATCACATGAAGTTTAGTGTTCACAAGGCAACAGAACCGGTATACTCCTGCCAGATTTGCCGGACCGAAGTAAGGTGTGTCGTGAAATTTACAACCATCGAGAGACCAGTCATGATCCACACTAAAATAATGATATGTTGCGTTGTTTCGCGGTTTACAGCTAACACTCACAAAATACAAGCGATCTTTAACCACTTCGCAAGAACTCATGATGTTCCTGTCCAACATTTTCGTTTTCGTGTCTTCTTGGCACGAGGAAACGAATCTACGACTGTCTCTGAACCAAAACAAAAGAGTAAAATAAACCGTCGTCGTGGCGCGCTAACATGCAGTCATTCATTCATGGCAGTGACCATTATCATAGCACGTGATAACAACAAAGATATGATTGGCTAAGAGCAGCCAGCCAAATAATCTATTGTTTAGTTAGCCAATCATATCCAGCAGGAAACAATTTAACTGGGTTCTCATATTCCAAAGTTCATCCGAGAGGAATTTGGCGCGAAAGCCAGAGTAATTTGGGAATGAGACAACGTTGACAAGGAAGTTGTTATTTTGAACGAATATGTTCGAGGATGGGATGACCGGGAAATATCGAAAGTTTCTTTTCACTCTCTTTGCGAAAGCGAAAACCATTTCTTTTATTGTCGGATTACTTACTCTAGACCGTAATTACGCAATGAGAAATACCTGCTTTATAAAGACAGCATTCCTATGCAAATTTATCACGGAGTTTATATATACGCCACAACCCTGGCTAGTCGCATGTGACAATGACGCAGGGATAAAATAATCACGGAAAATTCCACAACATCAAGAGTTCTATTGATAAAAAGAACCAAGAAATACCTCAGCTTGTCGATAAAAATACGCTCGTGCTCTTTAACAGGTACCGAAGCAACAGACTAGCTCCCTAGAGAGCTACTTTTTGTTTATTGTCAAACAAGTATTGCCCAAGCATGGTTCAATAAAAAAAAATTCTGCGATTATTGCCACAGAATACTTTTAGTGTACTTGTGTTTCATCTCAAGATTACGCAAAAAAACGCCATAAAAGAAGGAGTTCCTTAATAACGTGCAGACGATAGAGACCATAGAAATTACCGGAGCCCTAGTCGTAAGCACGTACGTAATCGGCTTGACGGGCCAAACTGAACAAAAATAACGCGGTCAAAAGATGTCAAGTGTTGCAGTGGTTGACTGGGTATCAAGTATTCTAGAAAACGTGTATCTTTAATTCCGACGGAAGTACACGTCGTTCCTACGTTCTTTTCCTTCTTTTGCTTCTCCCTGAGCCGTGTTACAAATTTGCGAGCACAGTCACGTTTCCCGGTCGCGTTTAAACATAGTTAACTATGGTTTAAGCGTTAGTTATAGCCCTGTTGGATCATGGACCGGTACGTGTTGATCATTACTGGAGAATGTCTAAAAATATCTTCATTCTCGACGCTATGTCTAGAAAACAAATCCAAGATCGTTGTTTTTTAAAACAATATTAGGCTTATAATGACCATGGTCAAACAATATACGCAAATGTGCGTGCGTTCAGCGTTGCTTATTTCCCCGCGTTTTAATATTTATAAACAAAGCAGCAAAACACACTTGCGCGCTGTGCTTAACACCTTAATGTAATGTTGTTTGAAGAATATAACGCAAGGAAAACCCAGATTCTGCAGTGGCCTCAAACTGAGTGACACAAGGGATTGTAAATTGGTGGAAAAAGTCCTTATTTTTGTAATATGAGATGAAAGCTAAAGCATGCGCCACATCTGTTTTCATGGTCTGCATGGAAAATATTTGTCTGCAAATAATTATCATAAGCACGCCGGGAGGTACCAAAATTAGTTTTTCGCTGTAAACAGTGTTCAACGTGACTTCTCACAGCCTGGCTTGGTCTGTGTCGTTGTAGTCATGCTTAAGCCGCATGTGTTTCAGGAATTGCTTGACACTTCTCGAGTGCGTCAGCAGCTTCCTTTGGGTCAGCCAGCGTGCAAGATAGCACTCTTAGCCACTTCTTGGTGGAATTTGACGATCGGCTGGGAGGTGAAGCTGAGAGCTAAAAGGAAACAAAAATTGCAATTCAGTTCCATTATAACGATATAACTCCGCGCTTTCATCGGCTAACTCTGGGGTAATATTCCTCAGTGATGCTCACGCCCCGATAACAGACCATCCTCGGAAACCCAGGGGCTACTAGCTGGGACGATCACAGGGTGCTCACAGAATCTGTCTGGGTAGCCGATTGTTATTTTATAGTAAATGTAGTAGATTTACCGTTTGCCTCACCTATAGCCATATATCGCTAACTGTGTATGTAAATCAATGATAAATAATCGTTGAATTACCTTACCTGTGGTGTATAGTCGTCCTTTTGCCTCAAAGGCGGTTTTTTTGAGCGATTTTGAAAGAATTTGAGTTGGCCGTTGACTGTTCTTCTTTTATAAAGAACAGTCAACGGCCAACTCAAATTCATTCAAAATCGCTCAAAAAAAGCGCTTTTGAGGCAAAAGGGCGACTATACAGAGTTACCCGGCTAGAACGCCTCACTGATTAGCCAGAAAAATATTTTTCTGGCCAATCAGCGGGACGGAATTCGACCACTTCTGGAACTGGTTCGATAAGAGTAAGTTCCGAGGGGCTCTCCAGCTCTTGAAGTAAACTTTCGCCAGAAAATATCGCTCGCCCGAAAAATCGCATCGTCCCGGCTAGTAGCCCCTGGGTTTCCGAGGATGATAACGGACCTGCAAGCACAGGCTTCGAACGTTCGGTCTTCGCGGGAAAAACAACCTCGTCCTTGTCGTACTAACCTCCCGCTCGGTCAATACAGCAAGGTCTCGGTTCGAGATTTTCCCGCTAAGACCTCAGTCTCGGTCGATAAGTAATTATTTCATTAGTTATTATAAAGCACGTAGTAAAATAGACTGTCAGCCGCTACCCCTTTTTGGGCTTCCCCTACGTAGAATGGCCCACACGTTGTCTATTCCCTGGAAGCTACCCATTTTTAGTGGTAAACCCCGATTTTTCTTTCTTTCTTTCTTTTTATTTTCGACGGAAAGTAGTCGATGTGATTCACTTCTACGACCCGTTTATGTTTCTCCTTTCATTTCCATATCGGGATTACGTCCCTGTGTCGTGTACATAGGTGTGTGCGGCTCTAAAGGATACGACTTTCGTCTGGAAAAGGGTATGAGTTTGACCAGTTTAGTATAAAAAGGGTATGTTTTTCACTCCGGCTTAGCATTGGATGTTTGTTTACAAGGAACTATTTTTCTGCATCATCACTGATACTTAAAATTTGTAACCGTTCTCAAATGTTTAAGCAAATGGAAGCCAGTTATAGTTTATAGATGCGGTTACATATCAGAGCCGTGTCTGAAATTAGGTATCGACTTTGGCTGCAGTCTGATTTCTAGTTTTTGATTAAACTACGATGGCACAAGAACAAAAGTATTTACGATAAAAGGAATATAAAACATGGCCGCGAAATTTACACCGCAAACATGCATTAAAACTCCCTGGTGGCAGAGCTGAATGAAAATAGATTCTATGGAACTATTGGAGGAGTCCAAACCCTTGAACTGATCGAGCAAGGCTATCTGAGAGCTGTTTGTGTGCCCAACAGGTATGTTTCATTAAATTATGGGATAAGCTGTATGAATTAGCGATACGACCGCTACAAATCAGCCAGAAAATAGTAGGCCTTAAAATCATATAGTGAGACCACTCCAAAAAAAATTCAAACAGTACAGATAGACATATAGCCCCCATCTTTGTGGAGTACCCCCACCCCATATCTTTCCCATTCCGGGAGTTTTAGGCAAGGCTATTTTTCCGTAATTCGAAGAGAGTTATTACCCAATACCTTGAAGAAAACTTTACATCTCTCCAGCAGATATTGCACTTTAAACTCTGTCAACTGAGATATAGACCAGGAAACCAAATCCATTGCCTTGTAACGGAAAGAAGAAAGAAGAAAACTGAGTCTTTCAATAAAATTTTTACATATAGTCCAAATATCTTGTATTTAACAATTATTCATCGAAGTGGAGGTAAATATCCACCACGTTCACCGACACTGAGGAGAATAATTGTTTTAGTATATTTCAAACAAGCTGAATAACTAGCGACCAAAAGAGTAACTTTATTTGTGACAATATATCGGCAAAAGCCATTTTGTTTTTCTTCGGCTGCTCAGAGGTGAATAGTACTTGGCTAATCACCTCCGAGCTAGCCAATCAGCGTGCGCGAAAAGTACTATCCACTTGTGTGGTATATAATTAACAACTATTCACCTCAGTGTCGGTGGCTAGCGGTGGATATTTCCCGAGCCGCGAAGCGGCGAGGTAAATGTCCAACGCTAGCCACCGACACTGAGGTGAATAGTTGTTTTGGCATACTGTATTTACTCGAATAAGCGCCGAGGCGCTTATTCAGTTTTTCGCGCCACAAGTGCGGCGCTTATTCGAGGGCGACGCTTATTTTAAAATTGTACCAGACAAATTTACTTTTTCTCTATTTTTTTCAACGGTACACTTTCTATCTGTTAATTTTCCTACGGACTGATACTAAACTGATATTAAATCTAGAATTGCGAGAGAAATTCATGCGGTGAAAAAAACCCGACAGTTTCATGATAACGAGAGCGAAAATATCAGCGGTGAGAGCGAACTCCTTTGTCGTTTATAGCGTTTTCCCTGGTTATGCTGAATTCCTCGAATAAGCACCGCATCGGGGGTGCGGCGCTTATTCGAGGACGGCGCTTTTAACTTTTTTGTCCCAGATGCGGTGCTTAATCGAGGGCGGCGCTTATTCCAGTAAATACAGTATTCTAAAACAGCGAGATAGTATACACCACAAAAAATTAACTCGGATGATTTCTTCACTTGTCACGGATGCAAACCCGGACGCCATTTTTTCCCGAGTTGCTCGGAGGTAAATAGCACAAGATATTTGTAGTTTGACGAGCCAATCAGCGTGCGCTTTTAACACTATCCACTGTTTTAGTCAGTATACGAAATACATTTAGCCGGGGTTTCTTTGGCATGTAACCAACCTCGTTCCTAGGGCCTTTTCTCTGGCATGTAACATCCACCGTTTGTGAGCTTTTTATATCTACCGTATATAACCTCCTCCGCTCAAGGTTTCAAGACACCTCATGAACTTAAGATAGCAAAAGTTATCATTATTCCTGTGTGAAGAAGTTCGGTTTCAAGACGATGTTTCACTGAATAAGACTTTGAAATCAGTTGGTATCAAGTCTGTCAAGTCCAGGAAGCGAAAGAAAACAAAAGAATAGTCGTCCTTTGCTGCAGCATCAGTAGTTCCAGATGGCTCGAAACAAGCAAAAAAGATACAAATAAACCGATAGTGTGTTCCGCTCCACAGGTTTAAAGTTAAAACTTACTTTACACCCAAACATGTCCTCAGCGCTCTTTTCGGCAAGCCTGCAATTTTCTACGGTTCCAGTGTGGTCAGATAAAGAGATTGTGAGTTCATATTGTGTTTTAATTCTCTGCAGTGAGGTTAAACTTTCAGCTTGTGGATTCAGCGACGCGGCGCACTCTGAGTTTGAACACGTCTCGCTCAGAAGAGCGACTCTTTGGTTACACATTACACTAAAACGAGAAAGAAACAAAACAGTGAGGAATTAAAATTAAATGTAATAGCATCAAGCTACTTTAGAAAGTAGAGATAATACTATGCTACATTTTGTGTCAGACCTTTTTTATCTGCAAAATCTGCATTAGGCTTAGGAAAACGTTTTGCACCAAACTGCAACAAAAATGGTCGTGCCGTTTAATTGAAAGACATAAGCTCTTTCTTCATAAGTCGAACGCTCAGAATTATTTTATTTGAATTTGGAAAAAGTGTATTTATTCAATCGGCCCCTATGAAATCAAAAACCGAGTTGTTTGATTTGTGCAGAAAAGTGGAAAACACAGCAAAACTGCACTCACCATCGAGAAGCGATTATTCGCTTGAAGTCATTGTCAATGTCAAATGAAGTCAGGAAAGCATAAACAATGCCCAACGTTGGAAACTGTTGAGGATTGCTGTCCTGATCTGCCATCAGCTGCTTGAGTTGTTGTAAGCTGTACACGTCTTTTATATTGTCGACTAAAGGGCCAGAAAGAAAACGAAAATAAAAACCAATTAGGGAAGTTTTGACCGCGCAAACAAGTAAGGCACAAAAGATCAAGTACGCATTTGCGTATCTATCATTGTCAGGCTGAAGTATTTCAGCCCTGCCTGATACAAGGAAGCATGAAACTAACCATCCAAAGTGGATTCAGGATTGTTCGTAAGATCGTCATCTAAAAGTTCCATTGACTGTGCATAGTTGTACAGATAACGAGCCTCCATGGTGTCTGTAAGTCAGAACGATAGGAGAAGGATTGTACTCAACAGGCGTTTTTAGGGGGGGAGGGGGGGGGAAGAAAAGGGAGGGAGGGTATGATCGCAGGTTAGATTACACTGGATTACAGAATCTCGTCAGAACCACGATAAAATGTCGGTTTATTTTATCTAGCCACTCCTTTCCCGGCTCAAGATTTTACATTTCTAGCTGGCACTTTTGTTTAACAGGTCTTTGTCAAATGAAATAAAGGTCATCAACTTCCCAAGCATCAGCATGTTTTCAGGCCGCGAACAAAGAGTAAGAGGAAACACTTATTTCTGTACGTCTCTTGTCGAATTAAAACATTCTCAGGAACTCAACAGAGGTGGTCTCCTTTAGCTGCAAAACGGGTCAAGACCTTAAGCGAAATGCATAATAACCACAGAAGAGAAAATCTAAAAGATCTTGTACCAACTGAAGGCTTTTTTGTTTTATCTTCGATTTAGTATAAAAAGCTATCTGAGTCCACAATTCATATAATAACTATACCTTTTTCCATCTCGGAAAGGTTTTCAATATGTATTTCAGAAATTACAATAAAAGCGTTTAAATTTTTTAAACAATGAAAATTAATTTAAAGAAGAAATAACAACAACATGATATTGAATTTATGGAGACCTCGGAAAAAATCCGAGTCCCAGATGGGATTTGAACCCACGACCCTCCGTGATATAGTCGGATGCTCTAACCACTGAGCTACTGGAGACTCTATGGGGAGCAAGGTCAATTTGTGGGTCTCAACTGGAACCGCATCACGCGGTTACACAGCCAAGTAACGACTGGCACACATGAACTCACTAACAGCATCGCGCTGTCACATTAAAGCATATCAAGATGCAGCCAACCAACCTCCAGCGATGCTGTTAATGAGTTCATGTGTGCCAGTCATTACTTGGCTGTGTAACCGCGTGATGCGGTTCCAGTCGAGACCACAATGACCCTTGCTCACCATAGAGTCTCCAGTAGCTCAGTGGTTAGAGCATCCGACTATATCACGGAGGGTCGTGGGTTCAAGTCCCATCTGGGACTCGGATTTTTTTCGAGGTCTCCATAAATTCAATATCATGAAAATTAATTTAAATCTTTAAAAATAATATAGCTTTCTGATAATCGTAAGGAACGTTTATTAACTGTTAAAAGCCAAAAAGTTAACCGTTGGCTGTACTACGTAGTAAAAGCCACAACCTGACCTTATCGAGACCCTCTCGAAAGTAAAGTACCGAGTCTTAAATGTATTTAGCCTGCCGCGTTGCAGACAAACTATATAGAAACCCCGGTATATGAAATTACAATTGCATTATGTTTTAATTCCTGGGACCTCTTTACTATGGTCGTTACTTAGTGTTTATTCTAAAAGAAATCATGCCTTACTTGGATTAGCAGTGATGATTGTTTTGTTATCGCAAGTGGCAATCATGCACTTCTTAAAGTCATCAAATGTGACTTTGACATCGGCGATAAAAAGAACTAGAAAAGTTAAAGAAATTCGTGTTAGAGCTGATCGCGAGTGAGAGTATACCGTGAGGTCTTATAATTCTTATTTAGAATCAGAACTATATTTCTTAAATTGAATTTCCCTTACTTATATCTTTAGGTGTCCACATTTGAGCTAATTCTATTGTGTCCTCGTCCCACCTGAAGACAAACGTTAGGACGGAAAATAATACGGTGAACGTTATTTTTCTAGTAGGAGGAAATGTATACATGTAAAGCAGCAGTAGTTAATTGAGTACAGTAATATCAATGTGCAACTTAATGCAACTGCAAGAACAATCACTAATGAAGACTAAAGGTAATGTGGTCTCTTTTTTCCGTTTTCAAATGAACAGGCTTGAAAAAAATGTGGTGACGTAAAAAATGCTCTCGGAGGAAAATATTTCTAGATAAAAAATTCGCAGTCTTGTATATGTTAAATTTAATTTAGCTACTGTTCAGATTTGAGGGCAAACAAGCAAATTCCCTTTGACTTGTAGATTTCAAAAGATGATGTCAAGACTCGCATTTAGAGGTCTTGAAAAATTCGAGAATTAGTTTTGTTTCAAAATTCTTAGTATAGTATTATAGTAAGCTCTATTAGCCTTAATTGATATAGGGGCTTACTGGATCCGTCCGTACGCGCTACATCGCTTGGACCCGAGACGGGGACATCCCTAACTGATCTACGGTATAAAATCTAGACAGTTTCATATTTGTAGTTGGACGAACTTACATGACTAATGGAAATGACAGGCACGTCTCATCAAAAAGCGTCGCTTCACATCTCTTCACATGTTTTCCTGTTTTAGTTATGATGTCTCTTGGCGCTCTAACCTTCAAGCGGTAGAAGAGATCAAAAATACCACCTCTTACCAAATTACTTAGCTACATTTAGCAAAGTCTTCTGCTCAAGAACACAACGTCGTTTAGTGTGCTGTTCTCAAAAATTTTACCCCACAGCCTGGCAGTTCTATCCTAACCTGGAAACCGTCATTATAAGAGTGTGAAACTACCCCATTTTCCTGACGCGGCGTTTTCACAGACCGAACCATTTTGTGTTTCAATTTACCACGAATTCAGACCCCCGCAGGAACCTCAGTGATCAATCACAAACACGGACTTAATGTTTAACTGACGCCATCAGTTCACCGGAGGTCTAAGTGATGGTCTCCTGATGTAAAGTAAGCCATTTTTTCTCACCTATTCCGTGCTCATGTACACCGGAAATGATCTCTGGTGTGGGAATAGAAGCCTAAAACTAGACTTGTCTGTAAAGATGCCACGGCATAGGCTTAGTATTAGAGTTGCACGCTCCTAGTGATGGACTCTCAACTGAAATTTATTTTTCCAGAACAGTTATAGCCACGCAACACGTGCAGAGGGCGGAAAGAATGCAAAGATTGTACAGCTACAGCTCTTAACACGCTGGCTGATTCAAGTAGTGATTAAAATTTATCAAATTCTTTTTGATTATCCAGAGGAACAGATTGCCTTACAAATGTTTAAATTACAGTTACCGATGGACTGGATGTTTTTGTTGTACTGGGTGAATTCTTCATGAAGAATGAAAGCATATGTTAAATATCTTGTATAGATACAGGAACTGTTGCGTCAATGTGAGTTACTTTTGCAGCTGAAGGGCTTATAATTTTCTCATTTCTACATACTTACAGTCTTAACAACAGCTTGAATGTTGATGTGTTCCCCGTGCAAATTCTGATCATTGGCTATTATATCTCCTAATGTATAGAAGTCATTACTTGCTTTGATGGGTATGTGTGAGATATTGTCAAACTCGCTCATGTCACATCCATTGAATAAGCTGACGGACGAATGTGCCTCACTAACATGTAGCTGGTATGGACTGCATAGAAAGGAAAGTAAAGTTAATATCATTATTGTTACACGCAGAGCTTTTTTTCAGTTCAAAAAACAGAATTTTCTTGGAAAATTATGCTTGATATATAGTTCCTTAGAAATTTCATGATAATTGCAGGAAGTGGAGAGAGAGAGAGAGAGAGAGAGGGTTTCTTATTTGAACGTGACATGAATGTGTCTGTCCAGAAAACTATCAGTAAAATTAAATTTACACTCTTTAGCTTCTTTTCTGCCTTTAACCTACTTTTACCACACAAATACCATGCCAGATATAATCATTCTTTAACTAAAAGTAACTCTTTTATATAATCATGTATACCTCGGAGTCCAAGGCCTCCATCTTTGCTCAGCTTCATTACTTTGCTTGTTTTGGATCTGTGGATTTCTTACTTCCACTGTAAAAAAGTAAAGAAATGTACTTTAATTTGTTTAAGTCGAATCAATAAGCTTAAGTCCTTCAAAGGCCTTCAAAGGTTTATTACCAGTATAAAGCTGAAACTGTTCTGAAACTTTGTTAAAACCACCAGGAATCAATAAAAGAATTCAGCCTATTTGAATAATGTAAGGGCTTTTTTGTATGCAAGCTCAATTCCTTTTTCGTACCTACGTCGTTTAATTTGAAGGAATTTGCAAGGTTCTTGATGAACATTTCACTGCCCCAGCAGTTCACGTTGACAAAGTCTGTAGGAGTGTCTCTCAATGTAAAAAAGAAGTGATATTTTTCGCTTCCTGGATCTGCCGGCAAAAGTAAAAAGCAATAAATTGCTGTTAGTCAAAATTATAGTATTATACCACTTGTTTAAGTTCACACCAGTACTCCAAACAGTTCTTACAAACTTACTCTTTCTGTCTGGAAAAGAATGAAATCCCTGCTTAGCGATGACAAGTCCCACTAAGTTCTAGAAATTAAAACAAAAAATAAAGAAAAACATCAACTTCAAAACTTCAAAAAGGTCAACGGATCAGTTTACCAATAAACTGAGGTCAAGCTTAAGTTTGAAAAATTACGCTAAAGTTGATTTCTCCTACACAGTTGTTCATTCCTTGGCACAAGTCGCGAATGGATGTTCCTCCTTTGGAAACATCTCCAAAATCGCTGGCAGAGAAACCTGTACCATCAGGCCAAGCTGCTTGCGTCCCAAATCCATTAAAAGTCATCTTCAGGTTTGTTAATGGGAATTTATCATAAGAAATAGAGATTGAAATGTTTTAAAATTTCACAGAGAAGGAAAAAGAAACTCGCGAGTTGAAAATAGAAAAGAAGCTGATTGGTTGGCTGAGAGACTTCGAATTTTGCGCGGGAAAAATGAAGGCGAGCGCGGCAACCATATTACCCACAACTCCCTGCTAGATGTACTCATCACGCATGTGCACAAGCAAATGGCGGAAAGGAAAGTTGACCGAGATGAAAAAGTAATCTTGGTAAAATTCTCGCCATGTGAGCCCATTTTATCGACGAAAATCGATGGCCACCAGGTAAAGTTAGTTTCAAATCTCACTGGAATCGAAAGGAAACTTTATCGTTGAGGTGTTTGTCTCATTTCGCTGTAGACTCGAACGGCTTTTTCTGCTCCTGGACACTGGCTCCACAGCGGTGACTCGGAAGGCCGCAGCTCAACAGCTCGGCGAAGTGCAAAAACTACATCCTCATGAGCTTCAGAATCTCCTTAGTAGGGTAGGGGTCTTGTTTCAAACGCTCTGGATTAAAGTATCGATGACACGTTGGACTGTCTTACTCTATCAATGCTTGTAAATAATTTAGGTCAATGTTTGCTTTTTTAGCTTTCGTACATGTACATGTATAAGTTTTAGGTTAAGCTTATACTAAGGTCAAAAAATCTTTTTTAAGGAAATAGGCCCTTGATTTTTGCAACATGTTTTTTTTAATAAGCCCAGCATTAACTTTAATAATTACTTCCGAGAACTTTTTTGTTACGTGGATTAAAATAATACAGTAAGCTTATATCTTTTCAATTACTGTAGATTTATACATGTAAACTCTATTTTATAATTCAAGCAAGCGTGAACATGTACATTATGTAAACAATGTCAGATTTTCGTAGATCAAAGGGGTATTTTACTTCATTTGGAAGATCATTCACACAGATGTTAAGCTTATGCAGTGATTTTGATATAGATAAAAATTGCTTGCGAGTCAATATGAAAGAGTTTAGAAAGTAAGACAAAGAATGGCAAAAACACTAATGATAATTTATTTAAGATACATTGCAAGTAAAACATTGCTCCTTTACCATATTTAATGTTGTGTGACAGGTCCATGTCTTTCTGAAGAGTAACAGCTGGGATACACGGATTGCTGCTGGGCAGGCCATTGAGGCTATTGCACAGAATGTACCTCAGTGGAATCCAGCAGTACAAAACATCAAAGGTATGATCTGCAAATAAAGCCGAAAATTGTTAAAAAATACCCTATAAAGTTCTAAGCACATGTGATATGAAAGGGCTGTCTGTCAGAAAAAGGGAAATGGAATATATACATAAACTTGGCCACTAAAATTTTTTGAAGCCATTATACTGCAACGGCAGTATGGCATTTCTTATTTCATTTTGTTTTCAAAATACAATATTAGGTACTACTGAGCTGTATGCATGCAACATTCCTGATATGGGGAGTGATGGCTATCAAGACAGCTGGTTATATGGCAGCTTAAGTGTAGTGACAGACAGGAGTTTATTGAGTTTGTTTTCGGTTTTTCTCCTTTAAGCGGAACCATCAGAAAGTAGCAAGACATTTGTCAACAAGGAAACAGTTGAAAGTGAGCTTCTAGAGTTCTCCAAGTTTGATATCAACCGTGTATTGAAACATGGAGAGCGTCTTGTCGGCTCCTCAGGGGCTGAGTATGATCTCCCTGATGAAGATCTTGTAGGTGAGTATATCAAACCTGTAACTTGATGGGTTCAAGATCTTGTAGGTGAATGTATCAAATTTGTATCTCGATAGGTTGAATGTTACATGTACATGCTCTAGATTTGATGCTGCACATATTTGAGGAGCATTTCTGACTTGTTAGTACAGTAGGCTACCTTGTAGCCCATGCCACTAAAACAACGATAGTTATTTTGTGTATAACAATTTCCTTAATGTCGCTTAATCACTTTGTATAGGTAATCATACGGTTTCGAGTTCAATTTGGAATTAATTTGCACGAGTGAGTTTTTCAAAAAGTTGAAATTGCACGAGCCGCTTCGGCGAGTGCAATTTCGGCTTTTTGAAAAACTCACAAGTGCAAATTAATTCCAAATTGAACGAGAGAACCGTATGATTACTTATTAATAATATAAACATGAAAAAATTTGCATCGGGGATCGATGTTTAGAACTTTGAGAACTCTGAACTCACCTCTCAGTTTTGTCCGCGCGCACTGAGTTCGCGGGCTTAATCTCAGGTGATTATAATTAGCCACTCATCCCAGAATGTGCTAGCGCGTACATTTGAACTTCGCTGCCGTAATTTACCAAATTTTCATTTTTGTCGTGTTCTCTTGCCGGGTTTGAGATTTTAGGTCAGCCTTGCTGCTGTTTTTGGACATTTGAGTCTAGTTTCTTCATCGCTTTCAGGCATTATGATTCGCCGTTTATTGTACGTTCCGTAATTACGCGGTAAGTTCATTAAATAGTTCGTAAATTTGGAGTCTGAGCCTACAACTCGCTGAATACAATTCCCAACAGAGCAAGTGCCGGAAGATCTTTCTTAAGCCATTTTTTGCCATTCGAAGCTTCTGCACAAACTTTTCATCATAATTTTACGTGATATCATTGTCTTAGAAAATTTCCTTTTGTATTTCAGTCAATCATAATCTAGAATTACAATGCATAATTTGCACTGGTGTTACACTTTTTGCACCGGTGTTACACTTTTTGCACTGGTGTTACACTTGAACTGCACTGCTCTCAGCCAATCAGAATCGAGTAATTTTTTCATGTATATTATTAGTCAGTGAACCTCTTAATGGGGTACATGTATATGATCTCATTGCTGGTTGCAATATAATTCCACTGTACTGTATTTGATTGTTTTCAAGTTTTAAAAAACGTACAGCCAATCTTGGCTCATGCAAGAAGCTCTACATGTGCATACTCAGGAACAATCCATCTATTAAGTAGTTTACAATTACTGCAGAAATTCTCTCCTGTTCATTGGTTAATTTTCATTGTAAATAAGCAGATAGACACATGTATTACATACATCATGACTTAATTTTGTCGCTCATCTGCCTTATTGTAATTCTAAAAAGCAAATTGACATCAGTTTTTCATGTACCTGTTCTGTTCTTGACAATCAATTTTATTTCATCTTAACATTGTCCATTTAGTTTATGGATCCACAGCTACTTGGACAATGTTATGACAACATTCATGATCATTAACAGGACAGATGCATGACATTTATTAAATAGACTGTTGTCTGACTTGTGATCAATTTGTTCACAATGTTTGTATTCTAATTCTTGCTTCATGCCAATTTAAGGCCTTGAACCAAAGGAGAGGTTAAACAGACAGCAAAAGCTACTAAGGAAGCGGCTTGGCTTAGATATCGCACCTGGAATAGATGTTGGAATGGATAAACTGTTTGATGATGAAGATCTGTTGATTAATCCTCCTGAGACAAAAGGGAAATCTTTGACCAAACAAAAATCTTTTGAGGTATATAAAAACAAACGCATTTGTATATGTTGTAGCATATTAAAGACTTGACAAAACATTTCAAAATGTTGAAGTTAAAAAAGGGTTAAAAACCATGATGTTATCTCCTTACAGAGTGCAGCTGAGGTGGTGGCAGCAGAAATTGCTGCAATTAGTTCATCAGCTCAGCTGAGTTCACGAGAGAAGAACAGAGCCATTAGAAAGGCAAAAATGCTAGCCAAGCAAAGATCTAAAGAAGCGTCAAAAGAGGGAGATTCAATGCAAGGATCATTCAATAACAGTGTTAGGTAAAGCTTATACAAAGGAGTGAGATACATCTATCTGAAGACTTGCAATGCTTCTTTATATAATCCATTGTCACACTCTTGTTCACAACCAATGAAGACCAAAGTTCTTTGGTCAAAACATCTTTTTAGTTTTTTTTTAGCAATATGTTTGTTTGAAGAACATTTTTTTATCCTTTTGTCAAATTCTATATGTTATCATGAATCCTGGTTGCTGTGACATGTTACTGGATCAAACCCAGGGATCAGAAATGACTTGTTAATGTGTAGTTTATTGCATATGCCAGGGCAGTCTGAGTGAAGGAACTCTTACAATATTGTCTTACTCAAGAAAACATGCACAATACAGAGACCCTGTCCAAGCTCAGATGCAGGCATCTGAATGCTCTGATGTGCTACATTGTAACAGAAACATTGTGCATTGTTTTAAAATTTAACCAAACAAAATTACAAATTGCAGCGAATTGATGTAGAACAAAAACACAAGGTAATGTTACAAGCTCTTTCAGAAAGAAAAACATTAGGGAAAATGTATTTCTGTAATATTGTGACAGCAATGTCCTTAAAGTTGTTCTTTTTCTGGCCAAATAAAGCATTGACAATGACGTGGAAACAGACCAAGGCCCAGTTTCCAAGAAACGCAAGACAGCTAGTGTTATTGTTGATCAACCTGCAGAATCTGACAAGATGGTTGTGGATCAGGTTACAGATGTGTCAGCAACATTTGATGAGGTGTGTAACAATGAGTCAGTCAGAGAAAGTTTTCTTGTCCTTTACTCCAACAAGATGATGATGATGATGATCTTACCAACAGCTTGTTTTGTCTTCTAGTCAACTGAATGGCCATTTGAAAACTTTTGCCAAGAACTATGCCAAGATCTGTTTCATCAGTCATGGGAGGTTTGTTCTTTATTTAACAACTATTCACCAAAGTGGAGGTGGCTAGCGGTATATACTAAAACAGTGAGATAATATACAGCACAAAAAATTAATTTGGATGATTTCTTCACTTGTCACGGCTGCAAACTGGATGCCATTTTCTCTTGATTTGCTCGGAGGTAAATAGCACAGGATATTCGGAGTTTGACGAGCCAATCAACGTGCGCGTTTAACACTATCCACTGTTTTAGTATATACTAATTTGTGATATTTTCCTTAGCGTGTTAAATTCAATGTATAGTAACTGTCATAACAATAATCAAATCACCTGCAAAATGGAAAGATTGACCCTTGGCTTGAGCACCTAAGAAGAATTTCTTTTCCTCATGTCTTCACTGTTTGCATGTGAACCACAGTGTACATGGACAACAGTTACTATGATTGCGCAAAGATTTTAGTGCCTGCCGTAAGACTATCATGCATGGATTAATTTAATATGGTTTTAGAAACCTGCGGCCTCATATAGTGAAGAGGCTAACTGTGTATGCACCCATGAACTGAGTGTGGTTACGGCAGTCTAAAACTGTAGAAAACTTGCGCACATTTGAATGGTTTTTTTACTTCAATTAGTGAGATTCATATAACTATTTAATCAACCCATGATGAATGTATATTCAGTGGACGTTTCAAGTTTAGTAATAACCGGACTATACATTAATTTTTAGTGATTTCCACAACCAGTCTTGAACAATTACCAGTGTACTTTGGTGTTTACTATTCTGCACTATAGAACATAGTTTCTCTATGAATTAGGTTGTCACTTGGCATCTCTTACAGATTCTCTTTCTGTTCAGTCTTCGTATTCAAGACAGTTCGGTTTCATTTACATGTACATCTAGGTACGTCACGGAGCATCCACAGGCCTTAGAGAAATAATAAAGGTTCATGGGCGAGGTGCAGGGAAGACCTTAGATTCATCAACTGAGGATGTGAGTGATCAGTGTCAAACAAATAATTATTTCTGATGACCTTAATATTACCATGAATTATCCAGTTACAATAACTATTATTCAAATAAATGTGTAGGCACGATTTCCGCTGCTCTCTCGTGTCTGGTCTACCCTCCCCGAGAAGAGACGACTGGACGCCTGAGCGGCAAACCATGTCTGTGACGTCAATTCATAATTTAACTCATGCGGTGCTCCTGGTTGCCGGAAATGTTATCTGATTAAAACCTACAGCTCTAAACATTTGTACATTTGCGTTCTATTTTTTTTTTATATGTTGCTTTTCCAACCTATTTTGTTTCATATTATTGCTGCGGAAGAGTGCTGTATGCATGAATGCTGTATTCTATGGAAGAGTTCATTTTTTTTTTAGTAGAGCAGTGCTGTTTGCCTGTGGTTTAGCGAACTGGTCATGCATGTAAAGATCTGTCAAAGGTGACATGCATATTGATCTGAATGGTTTCCGCTGTTAAGTTGATACCCTGCAATTTGTCACGTATGTTTTGCTAGTTGGTTTGCTTTACCCACGATTTAGCTCATTTAAAAGAACAATTTTGCCTGGCTTCTATTTGTGTGACTGTTTTGTCTCTTAAGATCAACGTTTAGCTTGATCTGACTCTTTGTTGACTTTGTTATCTGATGTTCTGGAACCCAAAGATTCATACATGTTGTTGCCTGAAAAATGAATACATCTTGGTCATTGACAAACCTTTCTAGCGTTTCTCGTTGTGAATTTTTAAACTTTCGATCTTATTGTCTCTGAAGTTCTCTCGTATACCATTTATCGATTCCACATCGTCTGCCATCACGGGCCACAATCTAAACTGGTGAGATAATTTATGCCCGACAAAAATCTGCGGGCGGTTATCTGATTGGTAAAGACCAACAAAAGAATCCTCACGATTCCAGCCGTGCATTCGGGGGAGGAGTGCGGGCTCATTTCCCGAACAGTGGCTGGTAATTGAGCCTAATAAATGTGACCTCACACAGGAAAACATACTCTGATACATGTACTCATCTTGTTCATTAAACTGGTGAAAACAAACTGATCATGAATGGGTAGTAAACAGCTTCTTTAAGCATTTTATCACTTAAATAAGTGTTCAATGGTCTAGAAAACACCTTTAACAGACGGCTAAAACATTCAAGGGTTGAGTGAATTTTTGAATGGATATAGATCCCATAGGTGAAGTAAAAATTTTTAAACAGGCTGCTCAAAGAGTTTCACGGCTAAGCAACACTATCGAACGGACAGCTCAAAGTGTTTAAGTTTAAGCAAGGTTTTCAATTGGACAGCTTAAAACATTTCAGTAGTTCCTGCCCAGTTTTTTGAGAGATGCAGAACTGATTGTAGATGGGTCATGTTATATAATTCCTAGAGTTTATTTCTTCAATTATTGTCCTTTACTTCCATTCAGATTCAGATTCAAAACAGGAAGTGGTTAGAAAACATGTCACTTCATCTTCTCTGTGTCATGGCTCTTGATCGATTTGGAGATTTTGTGAGTGATGAGGTAAGTTTTGGTAACTGTTCTGGATGTCCCATTGTTAAATAGTCAGCAATATTATTTCACGTCTTATTTGGCCAACTTGTTACCTGAAGTTGTACTATGTAATTTAAGGTACTCTGAGAACATAATGCAAAGTTAAATATAGTTAAATGAAATTTAATATAGTTAATAACTAGGAGCGGTGTAGGCGGTGTTAGTATCTTGGTCATCTGTTAGGTTTTGTTGAGTGTTTTGATGCGTTCTGTAGTGTTTTGTCATAGTTTGTGAATGTACAGAGTTATGACCAGGAGGTAGTCTGGTCAGTGGCATTCTTGTAAGTGTTGGCCAATGTCCTGGCCGTGTATTAGCGTTTGTTTTAGCATTGGTGTGTTTCATAGCATTTGCAGCAGTCGTATGGCCGTAGGAGCCCTGGGGCTGACGTTGTCCAGCGGCATTCTTGGCTAGTTCATGCGTTGTCTCCCATGTGCTTGCAGTGTGTTTAGTACTCTGTTAGCGTGGCGTTTGTGGGTCAGTTTTTTGTCATTTTTGCGGTTCTCGGTGTTCCCTCCCCTCCTATAATTTTCTTTCCACTGAGCTATCTGGCTCAAGTGTGATGGGTGCCTGAGGGGGGCTTGGCGCGGGGGGCTCGTGGCTTGGTTGCTGGTTGGGTAGGCCAGTCGGGTGTTCTAGTACCTTGGGGTTGTGATTGCAGTTGCAGCCCCCGGGCTTCTTGGGCACCCACCCTCCACTAGTGACTTGGGCGTTAATTGTGAACTAAGAAGTTGATGATTTAGGGTAAGGCTTGAACACCATAAGGTCTCTTTTGTGATTACATGTATATCAGAAATGAAGAACCCAAGCTTGAATTGACTTTTTGCACTGTCATGACTATTTTAGTGAGACAGACATCAGTATTTTTAATAGTAGTGATGTTGTTATTGATAATATGTGACAAACTGGCGATAAACATACTGTAATTTTCTGGAGTTCATTTAACATATATCAGTCCAAAGGAAACGTTTTACTTGAACCAACAGTGCAAAACAATCATGTGTATGCTGATGAATGCAGATATACATGTATCTGTCCACAGGTTGTTGCCCCAGTTCGTGAGACTTGTGCGCAGACAATAGGAGTGATCTTAAAGCATACTGATGCTGAGACTGTTAAGAGAGTGATGATGGTCCTATTAACATTACAAGCTCAGGAAGAATGGGAAGTTCGTCATGGTGGATTGATGGGACTCAAGTATCTCATGGCTGTCAGACAGGTACAAGATGATTAAAATTTTTAAATCTATATAAAATAACTGAGATAAACGTACTACACACTCTCTCATTGGTTGATAGGTATGTTCAGATGAGAGTATGTAAACATGGTTGTAACATTTAAGATTTGCACATATTTTTAAGAAATATTTTGTAACAGCAATAGAGTGCTTTTTTTTCTCACTTTACATAGCCTCATGTAAATGGGAGATTCTCTTACATTATTCAACTGTTCCCCCTAACTGAATCTCTGGTTTGTATAACTGTCCTGAATTCTTCAACCCCCAACCCCTCACATGTGTCAAGATTAGGCTATGTAACCACAGAGAACGTTTTCTGTTGCTTGCAATAAATAATGATTAACATTGTGAAGTTGTAACAAAAATGACATTTTATTGCATGTTTTACATAAGGGCAATGCAAAGAATTGTAAATAACAGAGAAGTGTTCTCATGTCAAAATACTCAAACCCATGACCTTCCAGAATACGGGTTGGATGGTCTAACCACTGAGCTATGGGAGACTCGTGGTGAGCGAGGTCATTTACTAGTTTCTCTAGCATATGACCTCGCTCACCATGACTCTCCCATAGCTTAGTGGTTAGAGTGTCCAACATGTTTTCTGCAAGGTCATGGATTCGACTCTTGTTAGGGGCTCAGAAAATTATTTTTCTGAGTATTTCGACTTGAGACCACTTCTCTGTTATTTACACTTTATCCAGGTCACCAAAATTTCTTCATATAATTATGTCTTGGTGAGCAGCGTAACCAATAAGCTACAGCGTACATGTAGTGATGTACTGTCAGGCAATAGGTGCGTATCTAGCAAAGCTATACCATGCCACCACCAGCCTGAACTTATAACCTGTTTAACCATTTTTTAACACCTTATTTCATTTATCTCTTCATTACAACAGGATCTGACAGAAGATTTACTGCCATTAGTGTTAGATCCTATTATAACAGCTCTTAAAGATGATGACGATGATGTTCGGGCAGTGGCTGCATCAGCTCTGTTACCTGTAGCAGAGTCATTAGTTACATTTGCTTCAAATCGCGTAAGTACAGCAAGCTTTACTTGTAGTACAGTACGGAGCTTGATGTTGCAACCGCTGGGATCCCCGATGCGACCGGATTTTTGTCACTGGCGACTAACTTTTCAGAATTGGTCGCCAGGCTTGCCCCTAAGATATCTTAATTATTACTTAAATTTTCATACTCATCAATTTATGAGTGGAGTAAATATTGAATGCTTGACTATACTTCCCATTTTCATGCCTGCAGCGTTCAAAACTGCGTTCTTCTCATGAAATATGCAGTCAAATGAACATCTTTCATTAAGGTGGCTGAACACAGTTTTTGATACCTCTGTTTCAATTACATTTTTCTCTAAAACCCTTGATCCTTTGGTCACCAAAAATGGCAGCAAGCATGTTAACAACACAAACTTCAACTTTTTGATAATTAAGCTGACGTATGTACCGTTGCCATGGCAACATGATCAAATATAAACATGTGTTTAAAATCGGTTTTGTTTATTTGCAGAAAATCTAGTCATTAGATTTTCTTTATAATTTGCATGCAACAAGCTTGTAACGATACTCGCAAGTTAACGCTATTTTGATAATAATTTAACAAACAGATCTTTAATTATCCCTCTTTAAAGGTTCACTGGCATATCTTGAATTTCCTTTGTTAAAGTTCAATTTTTTTTCAATCCTCCAGTTACTTATTTCCTAAAGTATTTTCGTGCCAAATTTCGTGAAATTCTAATGAGTGGTTCTCGAGAAATAAGCGCCTCCGAGAAGTCAATTTTTCACTCAATCGCACTTTTTTCGACTTACTACGCATGCGCTGCATTTAACTGGGTTCTTTTAGCAACAAAGAAATAGCAGAGCTGAGTTCTTTGCATCGTTACCTTTCTAATATACCTTTGTAATAAAAGAGTAAAACCTTCAATACAATACATTGTGTTCATTTGTGAAGAAAAAAATAGTACAGATAGCGCAAACATTGAGCAAATAAAATGATCGCTCTATTTATGCCATGTTTGTTTTTATGCAATACTTGTGCACGCGCTGAATCACGTTTATAGCAAGAGCGCGCGCCAAAACTGTGTTCAGCCACCTTAAAAACATTCAATGTTCAGCTTCTAAGATTTTTGTGAAAACTGTACGGTAGTTTCATTAACAACATTAATTTGTTTCCTTTAGCTAGTCTGTGTTTTTCCAGTTACTCAGTGGTTGTATTGCTAATATTGAATTAATTCTGTCATTGCACTAATGTCTAATGCTGCATTTTCGACTTGTTTCATTTCATTTCATCTCATCTCATCTCATCTCATGTCATCTTGTCTTGTGTCGTCTCTTCTCATCTTGTCTTATATGTTGTCTCGTCTCATTTTATTTTATCTTTTCAGGTGCAAGAAGTCCTTGTGACTTTATGGGACACACTTGTTGAACTGGATGACTTGACAGCTTCAACCAACAGCATTATGTTGTTACTGGCAAGAATTTTGTCCTGTCCATCTGTTGCCCCGCAAGGAACAGGTGGCAAGGATTCCTCTCTCACTGAACTGGTGCCGCGACTGTGGCCTTTCTTCCGTCATAATATTAAGTCTGTTCGATTGGCAGCATTAGAAACTCTAAAAACTCTTTTGGTCGGAAATATGAAACATAAGGTGTGTAAACTTGTAACTGTAAGAGATTACCTTAAGTGAGTAACACTTTTATTTAAGTGACTGACTCTTACCTACATAAAAGCTACTTTACAGGTGTAGTCACAACATAAATAAGAAATAAAATAAATTACAATGCATAATATTAAAAATGCATAATTACTGTTAAAATTGATTAAAAAAAAAAAAATACCTAGGGTGCGTTCATTTGAGATCAATCCGGAATAAGAATAATTGGAATAATGCAAGTAAGTGTTTGTTTGGGAGCTATTCTCATTCCGGAATACCTGGATTTCCATTCCGGCTATTCCGGAATATATTCTTATTCTGGAATATCCCAAACGAACGCGCCCCTAGTCAAATAATATAACAGAGAAAACAAAACATATTAAGATGATTTCTACAGAACATTCGAATTATAATGGGAAAAATAAATTTACCAAAAAACCTCATGGCATGGTAATATTTTGAATGCAGTTAAGAAGTGAAGTATACATTAAAATAATTCATATTTGTACTGCGGTTGTAGATGAGGGTGAAGAGTGATCATCGCAGTCAATTTTCCAATTTAAGGACGGTGCCTACTAATTCAAAGGTATTTTTGCGCGGTTCACTGAATATGCGGGAAAAGCAAATCATAACGAGTGCTATTGAAATCCGAAAAGAAAATTGGGGGTTACCACGCATTTTTCGAAGATAATTAATCAGCAATATTTGTAAAAAGCTTTAAAATACAAAGCAATGTATGGCGTTTTTTCCCGATTGAAGCTTAATTATCTCTGAAAAATGCGTGGTTACCCCCAATTTTCTTTTTGGATACCAAGAGCACTTGCTAAGTTCTACTTTCTCCGCATAGTTTTGAACCGCACAAAAATATCCCTGTAATATAAGCACCACCCATAGGAAATCCGAGTATCTCGAGATGCGCAGACCGTATGCGCAGTAACAATAGTAGGCACCGTCCTTAAGCAATTGGAAAGAAGAAGCCTGAAAAAATCAGGGCTTCAACGGGATTCGAACCCGTGACCTCCGCGATACCGGTGCGATGCTCTACCAACTGAGCTATGAAGCCACACATTGGGAGCGAGGTCAATTTATTGAGTTGATATCTTCCCATGCAGTGAAATGACGTGAAGTATACAATGAAATAATTCATATTTGTACTGCGGTTGTAGGTGAGAGTGAAGAGTGATCATCGCAGTCAATTTTCCAATTTAAGCAATTGGAAAGAAGAAGCCTGAAAAAATCAGGGCTTCAACGGGATTCGGACCCGTGACCTCCGCGATACCGGTGCGATGCTCTACCAACTGAGCTATGAAGCCACACATTAGAAGCGAGGTCAGCGAGAACTCAATAAATTGACCTCGCTCCCAATGTGTGGCTTCATAGCTCAGTCGGTAGAGCATTGCACCGGTATCGCGTAGGTCACGGGTTCGAGTCCCGTTGAAGCCTGATTTTTTCAAGCTTCTTCTTTCCAATTGCTTAAATTGGAAAATTGACTGCGATGATCACTCTTCACTCTCACAGTTAAGAAGATTTGATGAAACATTAGCTCCGATTTGCCTCAACACTACCTTGCCATAATATAATCATGGTGCTTATTTCCTTACTCGTTATTTTTTATGACCTGAACATGTTTTACCCGGTGAAATAGTAATATTATCATTACTTGCTTTGTTGCATTACAGGCTGAAAATGAAAAGATGCCAGAATGCTTGTGGCTAACGCCAATCCTGCAGGATTCATTGAGACATATTTACCAAAGATTTATTCTGGAATCTGATGGCGATGTTGTGGAGATGGTACATAAGGTGATAAAAAGCAGCAGCTTGTTAAAATATATACCAACAGATTTTTGCTATCAACATTCTATTACCAGGTTACATGTACATGTACTTTAATGATCACACTTCCCTTTAGAAACATTGGTTTTTGAAACCCTAATCGGCCTTTGGAATTCAACAAGGCTGGGTATAGAAATTTCCTAAAACCAAACAATGGCTGACAACCAAGTGCAATTGTACATGTAGGTAGTATAATGTAACTGTACAGTTTACCACACCCAGATTTGTATTATTAGTCAATCAGAAGCCCTGTCCACTCTCCAGATATCTTGTGATATCAAGTTACTGACCTGATATGGCTACAATGTCATGGTCACTTGTGACTGATTTTGGGTATGGTATGTTGTGCATCCAATAATGAATTACTGTACCTTTAGTTGTATACTTCGGCAGTGTATCAGTGTATGTGTTGCAGTTAGTTTTTGGTCTCAGTCAATTTTGAAATTTTTCTAGTTAGTATTTTTCTAACTAGGTGATTTTATTTCTAGCTAGTTAGTTTTCTTCTAACTAGGTGATTTTTTTCCACTTTTTATGGGGGGGGGGGGGATTGTTTCTCAAAAAGAGTAACATGCTCACCACCTGTCCTAACCCCATCCCAATTCCTGACCCTATTGACCCCCCTATCCCTATCCCTATCCCTAACCCTAACCCTATTGACCCCCCTATCCCTATCCCTAACCCTATTGACCCCTTAACCCTATTCCTAGACCTAGCCCTCCCCCCCCCAGTTTTTTCATTATTTTGCACTCACCAGGATTTGAACTCCAAACCTCTGAATTTGAAGTCCATCTTCATCTCCACTATGCCACACAAGCAATCATTGCAAATTTGCTCATATTTGTTGGTCTAATAAGTTATTGGTCCCAGACTCACCCTTCCCCTTTAACACAAATTAACCTGGTTTGAAAATTTCAACCCAGTTTGAAAAATATGAAACAGTTCAAAATAAAATCACCTAGTTAGAAAAAAAACTAACTAGTTAAAAATAAAATCACCTGGTTAGGAAAAAACTAACTAGTTAAAAGTAAAATCACCTAGTTCGAAAAAAACTAACTGGTTAAATTATGAAATTAACTGAAACCAAAAATTAAAACTGCAACACATGCAGTGTAGTGTATGTAACTTGTTTGGTCTCATCCTGGGTATACAAACTATGGCTCAATCAAACTCACCTGATATGTCACTGAAGTGTACCAAAAAGTTGCAATCAGGTATATTGCTTTTGGGTGACATAGACCCCTGATGTTTGTCCTTCCCTGTGTTCTAACATTTCTGTGCTCTAACATTAGGTGTGGAGTGTGATGCTGGAGAGATCAGCCAAGAGTCTCCTAGGAAGCATCACGATTTCATTCCTTAACAGTTGGCTTGGTATGACGATGATGCCAGCCTGTGTTCCAATTGATCATACAGCTCTTATCCAAGCTCTGCACAGAACTCAGAACAAGGTACAGTACTCTACACTTTGTTAATATTCACTTTTGTTCACTTATGTCCAGGATTGAATGCAGGTATTGTTTAATTAGTACTTCATATTTGGCAGGGTTATTTGACATTTCATATTACTTCATCTTTAACAGAATTGTGTGTGTTTTGGCGACTTTTTACTATAGTGAGGACACTTTGTGATGCTTATCATAAGGAAATTGAATCTCATTAGTGTTCAATCCTGGACATATCTCCAGGGAGTAAGAAAAAAATATGAATGATCAAATCACAGAGTTAAGCCTGATAAAGGAATCCATAGACATAAATAGACATAAATTGTTGATTGGTATATGCAGGTAACTGTGCTCGCAATGTTATATACATGTACATTTGGGTATTCTACTGTGATTATAAAGTCCTTTGAGTCCATTTCCAGCTATAACAACTAATAACACCCACTACAATGACTGACTTACATGTAGGACAAAATGATGACATTAATTTGATTGGTTCTTTCAGGGAGACCGCAGTGTAGATAGAGCACACATGATTAGAGGCCGACCATTACAGACTCATACTGAACCTCAATCAGAAGTCATAGCAGGTGCCACCCTTGCCACTAGTTTGTCGGCACGTGAGCCAGCAGTATTACGAGCAAGGCTCGCAGCATCAAGGTACATGTACATGTACTATACATCACCTGTATAGCATGCATTCCTTCTGCTAAATTTAGTTACTTTGGGGCACATACTCGATTAGTTTAATAAACTATTTAGTTATCCTAAAATCCTCTCAATCAACCTTGTATTAAAACAGTATAGATACTCTCAACTAAACAAACCCATTGACCAATGAGAGCATAAGTAAAGTATCTCAGTTATTTTATTAACCAGAATAGTGCACTTGTACAGCTACTGTGTGTACATGTTTTGATAAGATTGTGTTCATCAAAGCAATTAGTACCAGTGAGTTGATCGTTACTGATGTTATGTGTTACTTCCACAGCCCAAATGCTGCTGGACTATGTCCATCATGTCAGAGTTCTAAGAGAGAAGTGACTACTCAAAAGTGCTTGGAGGATTGGCTAATAGAACTTTGCCATCCAATCAGAACCAAAGTCAAAACCAATCACCACTCACTTGCTTATGTTTTCCCAAGCATTGCGTCAGCTATTGGCCATACTGATAACATTAGTTTTGACTTTATGAGCACTGAAAGGTGCTCTACATATGCACATGAAGTTAACCTCCATTAAGCCATGACTTTCTCCTCATTACCATTATACATACAGAGCCCTTGGACTGTTAGCATCTCATTATGCCAGGTGTCCTGTTGCCCAAGACAATGGTGTTCATCCTCTTGACTTTTTGATGCAAACTCTACAGTTTCCCCTTGGTTCAAACTCAGGGATCCAGAGAATGTGTGCCTCGTTAATATTGACAGAGTGGGCCAGCTGTCCAGTGGTAAATCTCATCTCAGTGCATTGTGCTCTATTGTGCATTTCTTTAGTTTTTTCTTCAGATTCTCAGCAGTCTGGAATCCTAATTCCTTGAATCTGATCGGCTAATCATGTGCACTCCAGTGCTCCAGATTTTCCACTTCAAAATTTCCAACTTTTTGTTGCACTGAAGAACAGTGTAAATTGTAAAGATTCAACCAGCAAACTGTATCGCCTATTTTTGCTCCCAATGCCAGACACGTTTGTGCAGCAGATTTGAACTGAATGCCTTTATTAAGTGTTCAACAGAAAAGTTGCTTTCAAATCAATACCATAAAGAAAAAAATTAACATGTTATTTGCCATCCTTGGTCAGTCTGTATTGGGAAAACGACATGTGTCCCATCAGATGTGAGTATGCAGACCTCAGCCTTTGCCCTTGGGCTGTATTCAAAACATGGGGCACAGTTTTTCTCCTTACAGACCTCCCAGATGGTATGCATGTAATATAGATGTACAGGGTGTATACATGTTCAACTTTCTTATGCAATATATAACTGAAGATACTTGATAACATGTAATGCAAAAAAACAGCACAGGCTTTCATGTTGGTCACTGATATGTAACATGAGTAGTAGCAGCAAGCTGTGTTTGTGGAATGATACTTATTATGTGATTCAGTGTTTTAAAGAATCCAGTTTCATAGCAAAAGTAGCAGGGCCCTGATTTCAATTTTTTTCATTGTCTCCAACAAACCATCAGTGTCTAACTTCTTCCATATCCTGTTAGTAATTTCAAGTCTTGTGCATACATTTGCCATACATACTAAGATTTGTTCATTTTGCCGTGATAAGGAATGCAAGTGTCCTGATGAAAATGTGATGCAGTTAAACAACATTTTATCTGAGCAAGTTGTGTATGATGAGATTGCTGTCCTCAATACAAGACTGCAAACAGATTGTCAGGTACCTACCGTTACATATAGTATCAAGAAAACAGAGGTGTTGATAACTGTAGATTCATGGCAATTTTAAGAAAAAGCAAAATTACTGTACATGTAATTTAGGTTTCATACAGAGTGACATGGTTTGACAGTTCTACTGCAATCATTGGCACAATGAATACAATATATATACAGGGCTGTCAATGAGGCTGTAACTGGTAACACCTGTTAAAGCTGAGTATGTTTGATGGACCCCATGATGTTACAGGTGAACTTGCTTGTAGTTGATAAAATTCACCCTTAAAGTAACAAGTTATGGGTGTGAAGATCAAGGCTACAGGTGAATTACAACTTACAGTGTAATGGCAACCCTGACTGAATTAAGATTACTTTTGAAAGTTGAAAATTGTGATACAAAAGAATTTGAAACATATCAATAAATTGAGTCACCAAAAGAAGTTAATGCTTACTAGTTGATTGATTATTACTTGTTCATTGTGCAATGGTTCCTCCCAATGAAAACCGGTATCTAGATAGTGTCTTTATTCTTAAGCGTTAAGGTCTGTCGGAGCAACAACAACAACTTATTATTATGGTACTCAGCTTAAAATTAAATTAAATTAACAGGAATGACTTAAAATAAAAAGAGTACATGGCTGCCCAAAATAACGTTAATGGGCTAATCAGATTAGGCAGCCACCTTTAGTGATTTAACTCAATAATTTATTTTGGGTGAGAATCTTACTACATGTGTTTTAGCTTTGCTTTGAGACAAACTTTAAACATTGTTTAACTAATTGCACATTTAATATTTATGTAGGGCCTGCTTATAGCACTGCGGGAGAAAGGGGTTGATGCCTCAGCTGGGATTCAACCAGGGTAAGAAATGTGCATCACACAACATTCTCTGCAAGAACCTAATAACACTGTTGATGTGAGAAAATGGTGTGGCTCAAATTTATTTCAGGCTTACATTTTTCAAACCAGTTGAATTTGTATTGCTCATTGTGTTAGATTATGACAATCCATGAAACAAAGAAAATAATATCAAACTGAGTTGGAAAATGTTTGACCAACGTTTTACAATGCAAGTGTCATTTCAGTAACAAATTAAACCCTCTTGGGAGATTGCATTTTACACCTTATATAATGTGGTAATGGAAATTCTGATCAGCATACATATAATTGAACTACAAGTAATTATTGACTAGGCATGAGTTCAAGATGGCTGGATATTGTCAAAGGCTTTTCTTAGATGCAGTAAAAATTGAATGTGGCTAATATCAAGCCATCTTTGAAAGAACAAGCTTGGTCAATAAGGGATTTATTACCTGAGATAAAGAAACACAATTTTCTTGTGGAAACAGCAGGCACTCCCAAGCAGGCACCATAAGGCCACCTTCGCTGCTTAGATAGCCAATCGCTGTGCAGGATTGGGTTCAATATGCCCTTTCACAGAGCTATGTGTGGGCATATAATATGCTGTTTTGCTAAATTAATTTTGTTAATAGTAAATTTTAAAATTGTCATGATTGACAATATTGACTACAGTAGTTTCGAATAAGTATGAGCTGTTGCTTGACTGCATCAAATAAAATGGTGTTTTGTTTAATCTCTAGCTGTTACACAGTTGACAATGCTATAAAGCTGGCCTCAGATATTTTCACTCAAGTGTCTAAAAAACTCTCACAACAGGATCTCAAGGTTTGTGAATACCAGTTTACCATTTGATTTAGTAATAATGTGAGAAGGTTGCATGGTTTGTAACCCCAAAAAGAGGGAATCCCCTATAGCACAACAGCACTGATTGTCAGAAAAATTTGAAAGCAAACTGTCAGACTTGAAGTACCAGTCCGAATGGCCTTATTTTCAGGGTGTGACTTGAGAGGTACATGTACTGCATTTTGTACTTTACTAGTCCTTTCTGACACAAAACCGAGACCTGTCACATTTTTTCAGTAAAAGACATCAGAAAAAAGTCTTTTAATAGTACAATATGTAAAATGTATTATGTAATTGGGCACTCCCCATTGGGGCTTTTCGGGACCAATGTAAACAAGCAATGATAAATAAATATTCAAATAAACATAACAAGGTTGAGAATCCCAACTGGCAGGAGGTAGATCAGTTGGCTACATGTATTTTACAAGTGTAGACGAGAAGTTTAACTTGGGGCTGCTGAGAACAACATTAGCTAGTGGTCAGAATAGGATATGAACCCGTGACCTATGAATTTTAACCCCTGAAAGGTATAATAAGCATCGCACTCATGGAATGGCATTCAGTGCACTTAA
>JAHPZR010028647.1:0-12507 GCA_019787425.1 Platygyra sinensis
AGGATATTGGGAGTTTGATGAGCCAATCAGCGTGCACGTTTAACTGTTTTAGTATATACTAATTAACAATTATTCACCAAAGTGGAGGTAAATATCCACCACTTCACTGACACTGTGGTCAATAATAATTGTTTCAGGATATATACCACTCAAGTTGAATAACTCCGGTAGCAGACCAAAGAGTAACTTTATTTTGACAATATACCGACAAAATCCATTTTGTTTTTCTTTGGCTGCTTGAAGGTGAATAGTACTTGGCTAATCACCTCCGAGCTAGCCAATCAGCATGTGTGAAAAGTACTATTCACATGTGTGGTACATACTAATAGTTAACTTTTTCCCATCACTGACTTATCATGTAATAGATTGATCAATACTATCATGTGTGTATCCTGTGTCTTATTTTAGAATAATAATTTACCTGAGCTTAATTTTATCTTGGAGTTATATTAAACATTACATGTAGATTTGTTTGCTATTAAGAAGATTGTTTAAAATTAATATTTTGTTTAATTCGCATGCCTCTTTTGCTACCTGAGCATTAAAATAGTGAAATAAGCTGAGTAGGATGACGCCGACCGGTTAGCTCAGTTGGTAGAGCACCAGACTGCCGTTAATGAGGTTGCGGGTTCAAACCTCGGCCGGACAAATACTCAGGGTCTTTAAATAACTGAGGACAACATGCTGCCTATGTAATGACACCTGCAAATGGTTAGACGTTCAAGTCTTCTCGGACAAGGACTATAAATTATAGGCCCCATCTCCTGTACCTTCAGTGTTACATGGCTAGCAGGGGACATTAAAGAACCCACACACTTCTCGTAAAGAGCAGGGCATGGGGTTCCTGGTCTTGTGGTCTGGCCTTGGTTCAGTATTCTGTATTTCATGGGTTGGTGCTTTGATAAGGGCTGTATAGCCTGTTTGCGCCTTTCTCCATTGGACTGATCTGTCCAGAAAATGCTTAAAATTTTTTCTTTGCAGGGTATGGGTGGTCAGTTAAATTACTTTGGGTTTTGGTTGGATGATGATTTTGGTTCAGGGCATAGTCGTGGTCAACCCTCCTGTACCACATATGGCAGCCCACAACTCTCTGCAGAGGAAGAGTTTAAACTTGACAAGCTAGAGGCCTGGGGAGTTGGTTTACCTCCAGAGAATGAGGTGAGCTATTATAATTTAAAGCTTAAATGCAACACATGGATGTTTTGATATAAAATCACACAGAACACCTTTAAATAGAAAATGATGTTTTCTTAGCTTCCAAATATACTCATCAGCAAAAGAAGAGCCTAGGGAATGGTACCGAGACACAAGCAACATGTGCCGAGAGCGTAGGGTATCCATGAAAACCCGTGGTTGGAGGACAGTTGTCCCGCAAACAGTGGAAGACAGACCCGCACCCACCAAACCTTTCCATAGCCAGACAAAAGGAAAAAAACTAAAGCCGGCTACATAATGATGTCCAGCTTGACGATAACCCAGCAAGATCGTACCGCTAGCCTTAAAGCGTTGCCACGGACTGAGCCAGTGCCAAAAACTAAGGTCTAAAGACAGAAATAACTCTCACTCTCTAGCGTAGCAGCCTTGTAAACATCGTGACAGACTGTCAACATTCAAACATTATTGAGCAGACAGAAGCCAGCCAGATCCGACCTAAGCCAAGCAAAGGCCCGACTATCACTTCAAATTCCGATAGATCCGGACTAATGATCAGCGGAGCAGCTGAAGACAGAGCTTTTAATTGGAGCCAATTATTATTTTTAGAGGTAATAAAATGGTTCAACATATGTCACCTCCGTCAGTCTTTCACCAACTGAATTAATTTTTGGTTTGAAAGTTGACACTTCAAGCAAGGAATCAAACATTATCAGAAAGTTAAACTTCACCTTTTTATATGCCAAATATTATTTGTACAGTCAGAAATTAATATATGGCGAGATATCGATAAATGATTTTATAGTTAAAGCATAAATATATTTTTGAAAAACTTTCTGAGTAGCCGAAGTAATGATGTTACTAGGAATGAAAGGCACTGGTTACAGAGTCAACAATTATACATATCAACTTAGTAGTTTGTCTTCCCCTTTTATCTCTTTTTATCTAACCTCCCTATTTTATTCCCACTACCGTTGCCGTTCTTTTGTACAATCCAATTTTAGCGTAATCTTCTCGTTGTTTTAGCTGCAATTAATATTTGCATGAATTTAAAGCCGATCTTTAGTGTAACTCTCAAACAACTTTAGTATAGTTAATAGCCGTGTAAATAGAAGGGTGAAGTAGGAGTTAATTAGCCCCAGTTAATGGTACGTGTTAATTTCGTTATATGTTTTTTTGTATTGAAAGGATGTAAAAAGTGTACAGTATATTGAGTATTGTAATGTGAGTGGTGTAAATAATGTAATTTTGTAAAGTAAGTAAATAAACAAAAATAAATAAATAAATAAATGAGCTTTTAAAGTCGTGACCGCGATTCCACAGGAGTGCGAATGTGTGATCGGTGCTTGTCCAACGCCCCAGATCTTGGATCTCAGTGGATGCCGTTCCTGTCAGTTCTGGAAAAATTGCCTTGAATGCCAACTGGGGATAAGATGCCTCACAACCTTAAAGACAATATGACACGGGATAATTGCCGTCCATCACGAAACAGAAACAAGAGGTCTGGAGCATCTCCCCTCAACGACAAATAAGAGAGAATGGATTGCACCAAGAGCTAGGGTACTCGTCCTTACCCATGTGCGCGAAACAGCTCTTGTGGAATAAAGCTGTTGTAGAAGCCTTGATCCTGATCTGTAGACACGAAGGAGATGATTCCCAATCATCTGTTGGTCTCACCCAGGTGGATAACAGATGAAAAACTAGCAAGATTCGGGATGGTAAAGTCAAAAGAGTGAAGGAAACCAAAAACAGCGAAATTACACGCTGCTTGGCATGCTATGGTCTGGAAGCCTCTAGTCCAGTGCATGAAAAATCACCATCAAGATGTCGTTTATAACTGGTAAGCGTAACGACGAAGCACCAACTTGTCTATGCATCCGCTGTAACCACAGGCAATCAGCAAGACTGTGATCAGGAAAGCGCTGTTCAATGTGCAAAGGGCGAACCGCCGACTGACAAACCGTGATGGTGGAATGTTGAACTCCGGCAATCAAACTCTTGTTTGACTTAATTTATTTTTTGTTTATATCTGCGCCAGCACTTAAAGGTGCACAGTCAGCTTTGGGACCGCACTGTCCTGGACACTAGTTTTCTCACTTTGAAAAGAGTTCATTCCAACCTGAAATCAAAGTAAACCTAGAATTCCGCTTCAATCTTCGCAGTGTTTTGCTTGATTTTCAATCGTTTGCTGAAAAAGCTGTTTTTGAGTATGCTTTTGCTCATCCTATAATGTTATTTTCATCTTGGTTCAGTAAAAACAGTATGGATCGTCTTTGTCATATGCAAATTAGCTATGAAATGGTATCAAATTCGCATGTGCGCCAACTGACTGTGTCCCTTTAAAAGAAGATTTTAACTGTTAGTCATTCTTGCAAGTTGTTTCAACATTGGACAGTTGAGAGTGAAGCAATATACGTATCAAGGAATATTGTTCCTTCTTCACGCTTTACCCTACAATAGGCCACTTGCACTAAGAGGTCACGTGACCAACGCTTCACTTAAACAATAAGTTGTAATCTTGCTGTTGCCAAAAATTGACAGAACACATAACAATTATCTTACACCCGAAATTTGTGAGAAAACGCTGTTAAGGGAGATATTTTATGGTATCTTGATTTTTCAACTAAGTAGCATGATTTGTATTGGCCGCCATGTCGGAGGGCATACTCTTGCCCTCCAGCGGACAAAACTACTCTTTGCTTATATCTTGTTAAATGTTTGATAGTTACGTTCAGATGTGCTATTTTCCTTGAAGTTTAAGTGCAAAATTTGTGTGGGAAAGCGGTGATTCATAATTTTAAAAATCAAGTTTTGGTCACGTGACCAACTACGGACTTTCTCATTTTAAGCAAATGGTGCACGTTTGAAAACCAAATCACTATTTTGTTTAAGAGGTGACCCACTAATAGTGTTTCGAAGGCAAAATCATGTAACTTTCATTTTCATAAAAGCGATGTCACAGGACCTCTTAGTGCAAGTGGCCTATTAACGGTTCCACTCCACAAATTTCCAATGGTTAGAATGATGCATTCTTTAACAAATACATAATGACATAAACAACATTGCAAGTATCAGCGTTCTTATTTATTCCTTTTTTCTCCTTGCTTCCTTCCTTGTTCCTTTGTGGTTTATTATTATCTCATGTGTTTTTCCACCTTTGTAAAGCATTATTTTCAGGTTTCCTTTAATTTAAAGGTAAATTTGTCGATAGTCAAAATACCTCAAAAATATCGTGACAGAGCCCCTTTAACACTCCGATTTTACAAGGCAAAGATTCGGGACGATTGTACCAAGTGATCCTTGTCTTCCTACTCGGCGAGAGGCAGCAGAGGCAAGGAAAACACCAGTCTTGTGTCAGCACACTCGGCGAGAGGCAGCAGAGGCAAGGAAACATCAGTCTGTGTCCAGCACACTCGGCGAGAGGCAGCAGAGGCAAGGAGACACCAGTCTGTGTCCAGCACACTCGGCGAGAGGCAGCAGAGGCAAGGAAACACCAGTCTGTGTCCAGCACACTCGGCGAGAGGCAGCAGAGGCAAGGAAACACCAGTCTGTGTGCACACTCGGCGAGAGGCAGCAGAGACAAGGAAACACCAGTCTGTGTGCACACTCGGCGAGAGGCAGCAGAGGCAAGGAAACACCAGTCTGTTTGCCGGCTCAAGTTAGTTTAGCGGCAAAGCCTCGAGAAAACTCAAATTCTTTGCACCTCTTTACCAGGCTCCTCCCAGCCGGATCGTTTCGTTATAGATTGGTTTCCATTGAGTGTGGTAAAATCTAAACCAAAGTAATCACTCTAGCCAATCACAAAGGGCACAGACAATACAATGAACCAATCAAAACTCGAAGTTGACGCGAACCAAGGGAAACGTGTGCGAGCTAGTCACCATTGGTTCTGGTTTTACTTCTGATTGGATGAAAAAGTGGCGCGAGTTTTTTTAGCCAATCGTGTACTTTGTGACATTTTTTCTGTTGTAAATGACTTCCAATAAGATTGAAGTTTTTGAATTGGCCATTGTTGATCAAATATTTATCTCACTGTATTGGTACAGTAACAGGCGACGCAAGCAATCTGTTAGACTGTCTTAGTTTCCGCTGTAAGCAATATTAGACAGTGACAGTGACAGTCGGACATTTCCAGAGCCCTCCTTCTTCATGTTGGTTTTAGGTAGAGAGAGTAGCTCATGGGATGAAATGGGTATGTGTTGTGATAATGTGAAGCCTGAAAACTAGAATTAAAAAGTCGTACTCGTAGTCATTCTCGTACTCGTAGTCCAATCTAAAGCTCCCTATTAATCAGTAAGCCAATACAAGTGTTGTAAATATAGGATGATGATCCTGCGAATAGCTTCTATGGGCTTCAAATGAGCTAATCCCTCTAAAGTGTCTGTAATGTAACTTTAAACTTTAATCAGTGCTCTTCCTGATCATGCGACCACAAACGAAATATGCAGAGAGATTTATGTAAGCATATTGTACAGTAAAATTCTGAATTAAGTTTGTTTTCAGTTAAAGATCACCTAAGTGAAATTCAATAAATAATATCTCGGCGAATAAATAACTCTTGTAATTACAAATCCATTTTATCATACATCAAGATACCTTTGACACTGTGCGTGTAATATTGACGAGAACCAGACGAATACAAGTTCTCTAACTGACCAGTTTCGATATATCAATATTCAGTCTCATTAACAATTATTCCTCGAGTCAATAGCCCATGAGGCCGATGGCCGAATGGGCTATTGACTCAGAGGCCATGAGGGCGAGAGGAATAATTGTTTTAGTAAACTCCAACTAGTTGGTCAAAAAAAATATCGAGACAAAACATCTTTCGCTAGTTTAAGCGATTCAGCCGCGACTGTTTTGGTTTTCAAAGCTGGCGCTTTTCGCTACTAGTGGGCTACAAGAAATAGCCTAGTAGTAGCTCAACCAATCAGAACGCAGCATTGATAATAGACCACTAGTTGGATTTTACTAAAACGAAAGATTCCAGCACGAGGCTCTGGTGAATAAACCCAAAAAACTCTATAGTTATTCTCCAGAGCCTCGTATACTGAGGTCTATTGTTTTAGGCTGAGTTCTAATTATTGAAATTGGAATATTTCAGTTTAACTTGGATGAGTTTGTTCAAATTTCTTTCATAATTATTTGGATTTGTTTCGACACTGTGTACTGTGGATTGTTACTCCTGAGGAATTTGATATTCATTGACATTATTTAAGTTCTACTTTGGACACTATTTCATACAATAATAACTAAACTACTCAGTATAATTTGTCAGGATAATATTTTCACTTTACAACACTCCTGCTCACCCCACCCTATGGAAAGCCTTTTTCCCAAACGCGGTTAAGATCCCCACCTCTTACGTGGCACATGCCAACCGATTATAAAGTGTGGCCCCCTTTCGTATAGCTTGCATGTGTAGAGACTTGTCATTTAGTTTCATTGTTCAAAAATTGAAATTCTGTCTCGTCATTACTACATTGGGATCCCATGAGAATGCTAACCGCAAGCGCATCTCCAGCACTTTTGGCGCGGAAATCACTATATCTGGAAAACATTGGCGCAGTTTTTTTTGGCAGATGTCTCAACTAACTAAGTTGTCAAGTTGATATCAAATTTCGTTATCCATCTCGGCAAAGACGAGAGATCTCTCAACAACACCCTCAGTCTCAAAAATTCATGAACCATGGCCCGACAGACAAGCAGAATCACTCAGATCACAGCAGCTGTGGACGACTGTGTGACTGTTGCTCCGACTCGGAGACGGTCTTAGAGCCAGATCAACACCGAAGTGAGCCAGAGCTAGGTCTGTCTATCTAACATGAAAAAATCCCCACCTACTAAGGGACACACTGCAGAACTCAGTGACATTAGGGAGCTTAAGCAAACCACTACGACGACGGCAACGAGGACGTCACCAAACAAAAGGTTTAATGAGCAGAACAACATTTCTTTTCCGTCCTCTGCAAAACAACAACGTGAAATGACCAAATTCTGCGTCGGCTAAGGAACGTGGACGACCACGGCTAATTTTTCGTATTTCCATTTGGAATTAAACGCCGGCATTGCATATTTAGCTTGAGCACTTTTTCAGAGCCATTGGCGAACCGAACAGATCTAGACAAACGCGAATTTCACTGGTAAAATATATAAAATTCATTTTTTACTTGGCGTCGTCCTCGGCGGATGACCTCTCCACCGACATTAGCAGAACAGCGGCAAATATTGATCATCGCTTCTCAGCGGCTGAGTGTCAATGAGGGGGTGTGGGGCTTGCTCCCAGTCGAAGCTGAACGATGGACTGTTTCAAAAACTACAGGAGCTTTTGTTGCCTGGCTAAGCTTGCTAGTTCGATAAAGTATGGTTAAACTACCACCACAAGCGGGGATCTCTTGGTGCAGTATGACGACTTAACAGAATTCCAATTAAACTTCAATTTATAGGGAAGCAAGTCTAGCTTAATCAGTTTTTTTAAATTTTGTCGTGTAAAATCCCATTCAGAAACTGATTACAAAAACGAGAATGGCCTGGAGAAATAAATTATAAACTTTGCGGCCCAGGATTGATTTTGGAAGTATTTTCCAATTTAAATTAAACAAATAGAGATGTTAACAAGAAAGGTCGGAATTTGAAACTATTTGCACTTGGATAAAAAGTTGAACAATTAGACATTCTAATTTCAAGTACGTATTTTCTCGATTTAACCCCTCCCTCATTCTTAATGTTATTGAGAGCTAAATATCTTGTAATCATACCTAAAGCTTATTATACTTTGAAAATAAATTCCTAGAGGATCTTATGAACGAATCTACCTGGGACAGCTGGCTTTATTCGGCACCTGGAGTTTAATCGAGAAAATACGGTATTCAATATTACATGATAAGCTCCTATCATAAGATCTCTGCCATGTTGAGAAGCTAGTCTGCCTCTGGCTCTCTATATCCTTCACTGTGCATCTTCTTGCCCATCACTTCCAAGAAAGCTTTGGCTTCTATCTCAGTATCCAATACACTCTTTTTTTCCAACTGAAACAGACGGGACAAATATAGATAAATGAATAACAAACAAATGAACAAACAAAGGGATACAGGAAGGAAGCAAGGAGAAAAAAGGAATAAATAAGAACGCTGATACTTGCAATGTTGTTTATGTCATTATGTATTTGTTAAAGAATGCATCATTCTAACCATTGGAAATTTGTGGAGTGGAACCGTTAATAGGCCACTTGCACTAAGAGGTCCTGTGACATCGCTTTTATGAAAATGAAAGTTACATGATTTTGCCTTCGAAACACTATTAGTGGGTCACCTCTTAAACAAAATATAGTGATTTGGTTTTCAAACGTGCACCATTTGCTTAAAATGAGAAAGTCCGTAGTTGGTCACGTGACCAAAACTTGATTTTTAAAATTATGAATCACCGCTTTCCCACCCAAATTTTGCACTTAAACTTCAAGGAAAATAGCACATCTGAACGTAACTATCAAACATTTAACAAGATATAAGCAAAGAGTAGTTTTGTCCGCTGGAGGGCAAGAGTATGCCCTCCGACATGGCGGCCAATACAAATCATGCTACTTAGTTGAAAAATCAAGGTACCATAAAATATCTCCCTTAACAGCGTTTTCTCACAAATTTCGGGCGTAAGATAATTGTTATGTGTTCTGTCAATTTTTGGCAACAGCAAGATTACAACTTATTGTTTAAGTGAAGCGTTGGTCACGTGACCTCTTAGTGCAAGTGGCCTATTGTAGGGTAAAGCGTGAAGAAGGAACAATATTCCTTGATACGTATATTGCTTCACTCTCAACTGTCCAATGTTGAAACAATCACTTGCAAGAATGACTAACAGTTAAAATCTTCTTTTAAAGGGACTCAGTCAGTTGGCGCACATGCGAATTTGATACCATTCCATAGCTAATTTGCATATGACAAAGACGATCCATACTGTTTTTACTGAACCAAGATGAAAATAACATTATAGGATGAGCAAAAGCATACTCAAAAACAGCTTTTTCAGCAAACGATTGAAAATCAAGCAAAACACTGCGAAGATTGAAGCGGAATTCTAGGTTTACTTTGATTTCAGGTTGGAATGAACTCTTTTCAAAGTGAGAAAACTAGTGTCCAGGACAGTGCGGTCCCAAAGCTGACTGTGCACCTTTAAGTGCTGGCGCAGATATAAACAAAAAATAAATTAAGTCAAACAAGAGTTTGATTGCCGGAGTTCAACATTCCACCATCACGGTTTGTCAGTCGGCGGTTCGCCCTTTGCACATTGAACAGCGCTTTCCTGATCACAGTCTTGCTGATTGCCTGTGGTTACAGCGGATGCATAGACAATGTGGTGCTTCGTCGTTACGCTTACCAGTTATAGACGACATCTTGATGGTGATTTTTCATGCACTGGACTAGAGGCTTCCAGACCATAGCATGCCAAGCAGCGTGTAATTTCGCTGTTTTTGGTTTCCTTCACTCTTTTGACTTTACCATCCCGAATCTTGCTAGTTTTTCATCTGTTATCCACCTGGGTGAGACCAACAGATGATTGGGAATCATCTCCTTCGTGTCTACAGATCAGGATCAAGGCTTCTACAACAGCTCTATTCCACAAGAGCTGTTTCGCGCACATGGGTAAAGACGAGTACCCTAGCTCTTGGTGCAATCCATTCTCTCTTATTTGTCGTTGAGGGGAGATGCTCCAGGCCTCTTGTTTCTGTTTCGTGATGGACGGCAATTATCCCGTGTCATATTGTCTTTAAGGTTGTGAGGCATCTTATCCCCAGTTGGCATTCAAGGCAATTTTTCCAGAACTGACAGGAACGGCATCCACTGAGATCCAAGATCTGGGGCGTTGGACAAGCACCGATCACACATTCGCACTCCTGTGGAATCGCGGTCACGACTTTAAAAGCTCATTTATTTATTTATTTATTTTTGTTTATTTACTTACTTTACAAAATTACATTATTTACACCACTCACATTACAATACTCAATATACTGTACACTTTTTACATCCTTTCAATACAAAAAAACATATAACGAAATTAACACGTACCATTAACTGGGGCTAATTAACTCCTACTTCACCCTTCTATTTACACGGCTATTAACTATACTAAAGTTGTTTGAGAGTTACACTAAAGATCGGCTTTAAATTCATGCAAATATTAATTGCAGCTAAAACAACGAGAAGATTACGCTAAAATTGGATTGTACAAAAGAACGGCAACGGTAGTGGGAATAAAATAGGGAGGTTAAGATAAAAAGAGATAAAAGGGGAAGACAAACTACTAAGTTGATATGTATAATTGTTGACTCTGTAACCAGTGCCTTTCATTCCTAGTAACATCATTACTTCGGCTACTCAGAAAGTTTTTCAAAAATATATTTATGCTTTAACTATAAAATCATTTATCGATATCTCGCCATATATTAATTTCTGACTGTACAAATAATATTTGGCATATAAAAAGGTGAAGTTTAACTTTCTGATAATGTTTGATTCCTTGCTTGAAGTGTCAACTTTCAAACCAAAAATTAATTCAGTTGGTGAAAGACTGACGGAGGTGACATATGTTGAACCATTTTATTACCTCTAAAAATAATAATTGGCTCCAATTAAAAGCTCTGTCTTCAGCTGCTCCGCTGATCATTAGTCCGGATCTATCGGAATTTGAAGTGATAGTCGGGCCTTTGCTTGGCTTAGGTCGGATCTGGCTGGCTTCTGTCTGCTCAATAATGTTTGAATGTTGACAGTCTGTCACGATGTTTACAAGGCTGCTACGCTAGAGAGTGAGAGTTATTTCTGTCTTTAGACCTTAGTTTTTGGCACTGGCTCAGTCCGTGGCAACGCTTTAAGGCTAGCGGTACGATCTTGCTGGGTTATCGTCAAGCTGGACATCATTATGTAGCCGGCTTTAGTTTTTTTCCTTTTGTCTGGCTATGGAAAGGTTTGGTGGGTGCGGGTCTGTCTTCCACTGTTTGCGGGACAACTGTCCTCCAACCACGGGTTTTCATGGATACCCTACGCTCTCGGCACATGTTGCTTGTGTCTCGGTACCATTCCCTAGGCTCTTCTTTTGCTGATGAGTATATTTGGAAGCTAAGAAAACATCATTTTCTATTTAAAGGTGTTCTGTGTGATTTTATATCAAAACATCCATGTGTTGCATTTAAGCTTTAAATTATAATAGCTCACCTCATTCTCTGGAGGTAAACCAACTCCCCAGGCCTCTAGCTTGTCAAGTTTAAACTCTTCCTCTGCAGAGAGTTGTGGGCTGCCATATGTGGTACAGGAGGGTTGACCACGACTATGCCCTGAACCAAAATCATCATCCAACCAAAACCCAAAGTAATTTAACTGACCACCCATACCCTGCAAAGAAAAAAATTTTAAGCATTTTCTGGACAGATCAGTCCAATGGAGAAAGGCACAAACAGGCTATACAGCCCTTATTAAAGCACCAACCCATGAAATACAGAATACTGAACCAAGGCCAGACCACAAGACCAGGCCCCATGCCCTGCTCTTTACGAGAAGTGTGTGGGTTCTTTAATGTCCCCTGCTAGCCATGTAACACTGAAGGTACAGGAGATGGGGCCTATAATTTATAGTCCTTGTCCGAGAAGACTTGAACGTCTAACCATTTGCAGGTGTCATTACATAGGCAGCATGTTGTACCAGTTATTTAAAGACCCTGAGTATTTGTCCGGCCAAGGTTTGAACCCGCAACCTCATTAACGGCAGTCTGGTGCTCTACCAACTGAGTTAACCGGTCCGCGTCATCCTACTCAGCTTATTTCACTATTTTAGTGCTCAGGTAGCAAAAGAGGCATGCGAATTAAACAAAATATTAATTTTAAACAATCTTCTTAATAGCAAGCAAATCTACATGTAATGTTTAATATAACTCCAAGATAAAATTAAGCTCAGGTAAATTATTATTTTAAAATAAGACACAGGGTACACACATGATAGTATTGATCAATCTATTACATGATAAGTCAGTGATGGGAAAAAATTAACTATTAGTATGTACCACACATGTGAATAGTACTTTTCACACATGCTGATTGGCTAGCTCGGAGGTGATTAGCCAAGTGCTATTCACCTTCAAGCAGCCAAAGAAAAACAAAATGGCTTTTGTCGGTATATTGTCACAAATAAAGTTACTCTTTGGTCTGCTACCGGAGTTATTCAACTTGAGTGGTATTATATCCTGAAACAATTATTATTGACCACAGTGTCAGTGAAGTGGTGGATATTTACCTCCACTTTGGTGAATAATTGTTAATTAGTATATACTAAAACAGTTAAACGTGCACGCTGATTGGCTCATCAAACTCCC
>JAHPZR010028648.1:0-10000 GCA_019787425.1 Platygyra sinensis
TAAGAACGCTGATACTTGCAATGTTGTTTATGTCATTATGTATTTGTTAAAGAATGCATCATTCTAACCATTGGAAATTTGTGGAGTGGAACCGTTAATAGGCCACTTGCACTAAGAGGTCCTGTGACATCGCTTTTATGAAAATGAAAGTTACATGATTTTGCCTTCGAAACACTATTAGTGGGTCACCTCTTAAACAAAATAGTGATTTGGTTTTCAAACGTGCACCATTTGCTTAAAATGAGAAAGTCCGTAGTTGGTCACGTGACCAAAACTTGATTTTTAAAATTATGAATCACCGCTTTCCCACACAAATTTTGCACTTAAACTTCAAGGAAAATAGCACATCTGAACGTAACTATCAAACATTTAACAAGATATAAGCAAAGAGTAGTTTTGTCCGCTGGAGGGCAAGAGTATGCCCTCCGACATGGCGGCCAATACAAATCATGCTACTTAGTTGAAAAATCAAGATACCATAAAATATCTCCCTTAACAGCGTTTTCTCACAAATTTCGGGTGTAAGATAATTGTTATGTGTTCTGTCAATTTTTGGCAACAGCAAGATTACAACTTATTGTTTAAGTGAAGCGTTGGTCACGTGACCTCTTAGTGCAAGTGGCCTATTGTAGGGTAAAGCGTGAAGAAGGAACAATATTCCTTGATACGTATATTGCTTCACTCTCAACTGTCCAATGTTGAAACAACTTGCAAGAATGACTAACAGTTAAAATCTTCTTTTAAAGGGACACAGTCAGTTGGCGCACATGCGAATTTGATACCATTTCATAGCTAATTTGCATATGACAAAGACGATCCATACTGTTTTTACTGAACCAAGATGAAAATAACATTATAGGATGAGCAAAAGCATACTCAAAAACAGCTTTTTCAGCAAACGATTGAAAATCAAGCAAAACACTGCGAAGATTGAAGCGGAATTCTAGGTTTACTTTGATTTCAGGTTGGAATGAACTCTTTTCAAAGTGAGAAAACTAGTGTCCAGGACAGTGCGGTCCCAAAGCTGACTGTGCACCTTTAAGTGCTGGCGCAGATATAAACAAAAAATAAATTAAGTCAAACAAGAGTTTGATTGCCGGAGTTCAACATTCCACCATCACGGTTTGTCAGTCGGCGGTTCGCCCTTTGCACATTGAACAGCGCTTTCCTGATCACAGTCTTGCTGATTGCCTGTGGTTACAGCGGATGCATAGACAAGTTGGTGCTTCGTCGTTACGCTTACCAGTTATAAACGACATCTTGATGGTGATTTTTCATGCACTGGACTAGAGGCTTCCAGACCATAGCATGCCAAGCAGCGTGTAATTTCGCTGTTTTTGGTTTCCTTCACTCTTTTGACTTTACCATCCCGAATCTTGCTAGTTTTTCATCTGTTATCCACCTGGGTGAGACCAACAGATGATTGGGAATCATCTCCTTCGTGTCTACAGATCAGGATCAAGGCTTCTACAACAGCTTTATTCCACAAGAGCTGTTTCGCGCACATGGGTAAGGACGAGTACCCTAGCTCTTGGTGCAATCCATTCTCTCTTATTTGTCGTTGAGGGGAGATGCTCCAGACCTCTTGTTTCTGTTTCGTGATGGACGGCAATTATCCCGTGTCATATTGTCTTTAAGGTTGTGAGGCATCTTATCCCCAGTTGGCATTCAAGGCAATTTTTCCAGAACTGACAGGAACGGCATCCACTGAGATCCAAGATCTGGGGCGTTGGACAAGCACCGATCACACATTCGCACTCCTGTGGAATCGCGGTCACGACTTTAAAAGCTCATTTATTTATTTATTTATTTTTGTTTATTTACTTACTTTACAAAATTACATTATTTACACCACTCACATTACAATACTCAATATACTGTACACTTTTTACATCCTTTCAATACAAAAAAACATATAACGAAATTAACACGTACCATTAACTGGGGCTAATTAACTCCTACTTCACCCTTCTATTTACACGGCTATTAACTATACTAAAGTTGTTTGAGAGTTACACTAAAGATCGGCTTTAAATTCATGCAAATATTAATTGCAGCTAAAACAACGAGAAGATTACGCTAAAATTGGATTGTACAAAAGAACGGCAACGGTAGTGGGAATAAAATAGGGAGGTTAAGATAAAAAGAGATAAAAGGGGAAGACAAACTACTAAGTTGATATGTATAATTGTTGACTCTGTAACCAGTGCCTTTCATTCCTAGTAACATCATTACTTCGGCTACTCAGAAAGTTTTTCAAAAATATATTTATGCTTTAACTATAAAATCATTTATCGATATCTCGCCATATATTAATTTCTGACTGTACAAATAATATTTGGCATATAAAAAGGTGAAGTTTAACTTTCTGATAATGTTTGATTCCTTGCTTGAAGTGTCAACTTTCAAACCAAAAATTAATTCAGTTGGTGAAAGACTGACGGAGGTGACATATGTTGAACCATTTTATTACCTCTAAAAATAATAATTGGCTCCAATTAAAAGCTCTGTCTTCAGCTGCTCCGCTGATCATTAGTCCGGATCTATCGGAATTTGAAGTGATAGTCGGGCCTTTGCTTGGCTTAGGTCGGATCTGGCTGGCTTCTGTCTGCTCAATAATGTTTGAATGTTGACAGTCTGTCACGATGTTTACAAGGCTGCTACGCTAGAGAGTGAGAGTTATTTCTGTCTTTAGACCTTAGTTTTTGGCACTGGCTCAGTCCGTGGCAACGCTTTAAGGCTAGCGGTACGATCTTGCTGGGTTATCGTCAAGCTGGACATCATTATGTAGCCGGCTTTAGTTTTTTTCCTTTTGTCTGGCTATGGAAAGGTTTGGTGGGTGCGGGTCTGTCTTCCACTGTTTGCGGGACAACTGTCCTCCAACCACGGGTTTTCATGGATACCCTACGCTCTCGGCACATGTTGCTTGTGTCTCGGTACCATTCCCTAGGCTCTTCTTTTGCTGATGAGTATATTTGGAAGCTAAGAAAACATCATTTTCTATTTAAAGGTGTTCTGTGTGATTTTATATCAAAACATCCATGTGTTGCATTTAAGCTTTAAATTATAATAGCTCACCTCATTCTCTGGAGGTAAACCAACTCCCCAGGCCTCTAGCTTGTCAAGTTTAAACTCTTCCTCTGCAGAGAGTTGTGGGCTGCCATATGTGGTACAGGAGGGTTGACCACGACTATGCCCTGAACCAAAATCATCATCCAACCAAAACCCAAAGTAATTTAACTGACCACCCATACCCTGCAAAGAAAAAAATTTTAAGCATTTTCTGGACAGATCAGTCCAATGGAGAAAGGCACAAACAGGCTATACAGCCCTTATTAAAGCACCAACCCATGAAATACAGAATACTGAACCAAGGCCAGACCACAAGACCAGCCCCATGCCCTGCTCTTTACGAGAAGTGTGTGGGTTCTTTAATGTCCCCTGCTAGCCATGTAACACTGAAGGTACAGGAGATGGGGCCTATAATTTATAGTCCTTGTCCGAGAAGACTTGAACGTCTAACCATTTGCAGGTGTCATTACATAGGCAGCATGTTGTACCAGTTATTTAAAGACCCTGAGTATTTGTCCGGCCAAGGTTTGAACCCGCAACCTCATTAACGGCAGTCTGGTGCTCTACCAACTGAGTTAACCGGTCCGCGTCATCCTACTCAGCTTATTTCACTATTTTAGTGCTCAGGTAGCAAAAGAGGCATGCGAATTAAACAAAATATTAATTTTAAACAATCTTCTTAATAGCAAGCAAATCTACATGTAATGTTTAATATAACTCCAAGATAAAATTAAGCTCAGGTAAATTATTATTTTAAAATAAGACACAGGGTACACACATGATAGTATTGATCAATCTATTACATGATAAGTCAGTGATGGGAAAAAATTAACTATTAGTATGTACCACACATGTGAATAGTACTTTTCACACATGCTGATTGGCTAGCTCGGAGGTGATTAGCCAAGTGCTATTCACCTTCAAGCAGCCAAAGAAAAACAAAATGGCTTTTGTCGGTATATTGTCACAAATAAAGTTACTCTTTGGTCTGCTACCGGAGTTATTCAACTTGAGTGGTATTATTATCCTGAAACAATTATTATTGACCACAGTGTCAGTGAAGTGGTGGATATTTACCTCCACTTTGGTGAATAATTGTTAATTAGTATATACTAAAACAGTTAAACGTGCACGCTGATTGGCTCATCAAACTCCCAATATCCTGTGTTATTATTCAACAAATTGTCACACTATCCAAATATGGTCATGATGCTCTCGATATCTGTCATCCGTAGGTGACAGATATCCGGCGATATACGTAGCTTCGTACGTGGGAAGAAAAAGTGAAGTGAAAAAATGTCGACAGAAAGGTTTAAAAATGTTACGAGCTTGGAAATCAATTTTGTTATCAATTTGTTGAATAATAAAACAATTATCCTGCTCAATCTCGCGGAATATCGTCTGATTTTAGCCGACTCGGCCTACGGCCTCGTCGGCTAAGTATCAGACGATATTAAGCGCGATTTTGCAGGATAATTGTTAATTATTTACCTCCAAGCAACTCAAGAGAAAATGGCTTCCTGGCCGTGACAACTGAAGAAATCATCCAAATTAATTTTTTGTGGTGTATATCATCTCACTGTTTTAGTATATGCTAAAACAACTATTCACCTCAGAGTCAGTGGTTAGGGTTGGATATTTACTTCGCCGCTTCGTGGCTCGGTAAATATTCACCGCTAGCCACCTCCACTTCGGTGAATAACTGTTAATTATTGGCCACCTAAACTTATCATAAAGTAATTCTATACTGCTTACCAGTCCATTGGGCATTGTTTGCATTCCCATATTGAGATACATAAAGTTCTCGTTGTAGCCAGTAGGGTGATACACACCCAGCTTAGGCTTTATGCTAAACAGAAAGCAGTAGCTATCACCTACAGAGAGATCAAGAACACAGATAAGGTGATTAATTAACAATCATTCTTTGAAATCGAGGTAAATATTCTGACACTATTCACCAAGATTGAGAAGAATAATTGTTTTAGGATATACACATGAAGTGATCTCAACATCATTTTCAGAAGGAAACCATTAAAAATCGATTTAATTGACCTCTCAAGTCATGCGTGGAAAACGTGCAAGCGGTACAAAGCATGCGTGAATTCGCGAAACTATTTACAGAATCTTTGAACATGGGAAATCTATAGTTTATCTTCAAAAAAACCTCGTGACAGTCTAGAATAATGGTCCTTAAACACCGTTCAAATCAGTGTGAATCAAAAGTATGTTCAAAAGTATGCTTTATTTTTGTTTGGCTTAAGCATTATTCACTCGGTAGGGGGTGAATAATGCTCATTAGCCAGAGATAGCGAACCAATCAGATTGCTTAAAACACCAAGATCACTGAGTGTGTATATACTAAATTAAAGATACCTTTAGTTCTTTTATCTCCATCCTTGCAAGCACTGAAACCAGTTAGTGCAAGTGCACTTCAGATTTCCTACCCTTTCAACCCCAGTTTGAAAATGTTTTCACTTTGGGCAGAGCCTTTTTATTTTGTAAATCAGTAAAGGAGTACCCACTCCTCCCAGGGTACAGTTAAGGTGTAAGTGTCAAACTACTTGAGGTTACTGATATTTAAGGGGAAGAGGCTTCTTATCAGTGACAAATTCAAGGATATAAGCATCCGGGACAAAAATTGGCCCTCAGCAAATGCTCTTTAGGCTTGATCTTATTTTCGACACAGTTATAAACTTACAAATTTTTCTAGTATATACGCACCTACAAAATGAGACTTGATAGACCAGCTCATTGAGGCAAATCCTCCAAAGACATGTCCACTGGTGTCTCTGACTACAATTACCACAGGCCCTTGATTGGTTATTTGGTGAATAAATGCACTGAAGCTCTCACCATGAATTTGAGTTGAGAACAAAAGCCGCCATCGATGTTGCTGCGATGCCGGTAAGTGGTGATTAATGAGGACAATAGATGGAATGTCCAACAGTGAATCAATGTTACTGAAATCCACTTCAAACTTGCATGGCATAATGATGTGTGACCTGAGGTATTTAAAGTTTAGAGATGAAAAACAAAAGAAACAAAAAATAGCACCAACAAAACCATGTATTACTGCCATAATTTTAACAAAAGGTAGGTAAAGTCTGCATACAGGCCAATTGTGGCCCACCAGGCCAGAGCTTATCCCAGTTTCTGTAGCATGAAGTGACTAGGAGTATTTCTACTCCCCCCTGCATCGCAGGGTTACCCCCAGCATTAAATTTGCCAGTACCCATTTATACACCTGGGTGGAGAGAGGCACCGTGAGAGTTAAGTGTCTTGCCCAAGAACACAACACAATGTCCCCAGCCAGGGCTCGAACCCGGACCGCTTGCTCAGGAGTCAAGCGCTAACCATCAGGCCAGCGCGCCTCCCACAACAAAACAAAACCACCTACAACTAGAGACAAAACACAAATCTATTAGCCTCCCATGGAAGTGTTTAGTTTTCTGGGGGGTGGGAGACGGGGGAGGAGGTGGGAAGAGCACACATGATATTTTTACTTGCTATAACTTTTTTTCCACCTACCAAAACACCTGGAAAAGGTTGTGAATTTGTCTGCTAAACTTGCCAATCACCCCCTTTACAGTTTCAGATGATTTTCAGCTGTCACATAGTTAAAATTTGTTGTAGACTACATGCACCACCTTTAGGTATTTATGAGCACTGCAATACTGACCTGTCATACTGAACATGTGCAACTGTCTCTTCACATCCTTCCTCGAGTCCATGAGGCTTCTCTTCTACCAGACTCTCCACATCAAGGAAACAAGCTCTTGACACAGCAAGAAATAAATTTTCAATAAGTGGAAACTTACCAAACCATGAGACGACTTCCTCAGGACAAACACAGCTAGGATCTGTTTTCTCCCCTAGGAGATCTTTGATGGCATTTTTGGCAAATCTGTGGTTTGCTTGTGCATTTGTTTGCAGCTTCCATTCTGCACCAAGGCTTGTCTTCTTTAATGCAATTACATAGGCATCCAGTAGTGTTTTACAGAGATCTTCCACCTCTACGCTGGTTACAACTTGATCAACATCAGCCGTTAAGTAGTAAAATATGTGTGCCTTCTCTTCTCTGCTTCTTTTAAAGATATGAGACATCGACACAAAGAAAGCCACCTTTCCCACTTGTCCATTCTGCAGTGGATTTTTCAAAGCTCTACGAGCCCGCTGAATATTGCACATTTCTTTGAAGAAACGATCAATGACGGGCTCTGGCAAAAGCCATGTCAAATGATTCTGCAATTGAGCAAAATAACATGATCATTACTTTTGACTGACTTGTACTTGTAAGCTCGTTACATATATATGCTCATGCTGTAGGTTAAAGGTTTAAAACAGGTTTTAAGCTGAAAGCCCTCAGCACAGTGTCTTATTCACTTTCCACTGTTTCTAATCAGTATATTGTACAGTTCCAGAAAATAACCATACCCCCCCACCCCACAAAAAAAATGTTGCATGATCGTTGTAAACATGACCATTATGTCAAAGCTCACGTATAAAACCAACTTTTAAATGTTGACCTCCATGTCACATGCAAGTATACAAACATAAAGATAGTGCTGTATGTTTAATGCATGGAGTCAATTAAGTAATTCTTTAATGCATGCACAGCCATTATGTCCTGATAAGCTCTCTTAATCAGTCAGTCAAATTAGCAATTTTACTGTCAGCCAATATGAAAACTATTAATAACTAACGTATAAAAACCTAATCTTAATTGTTGGAAATATGCAAAGAAGTGATGTCTAACACATGTTTGAATAATATACTGCTGGAAAAAAAGTGCAGTCAATCTATTAATCATAGTTAAAATGGCTTGCATGAATTTCATCTTACAACCATCTCATGATCATAAACATTTACACAATCATGCAATAGTAACTAACCTTTCTGATGAAAAGTGTTATTTTCATCAAGTTGAAAATACAGTTAGATTTTTAGCAGCTAATAAAAATAAGGCCACTAATGGTCAGATTACACCAGGATTTACCTGAATGAAGCTATAAAATACTCTTTTTTATCCAATGTTATGACATTTCGCTGATGAAACTTAAAGTTTGTTCATAAGTGAGAATATTGACTGAGTTGAAATTACTAAAGACTTCAAATAACCCGTAGCTTACAAAAGTCGCCATATATATACAACATCTCCAGATTTTATCCAGTGAGGTATGCATGATTGATTGTAACTCTGTATGTTAATTGATCCATTCTATACAGATACGCAAAAATAGGATTAGCAGCAGGTGCAAGGAGTCATAAACATGAACACCTGCTTCAGAAGTGAAGTCTTAAAATGATGGGACTTATGGACATTACTTAGTTTGCCTTAGTCAACACTATAAACATAACTTATTTACTGCGTGCACATTTCATGCACTAAAAGGAAAAATTAAACAATTCTATCAGCTAATGTGAGCGCTTTTAAACTTTGTATACCAACTGAAAGTACTATATGCTCTTTAGACCAGTTTGCTTGTACCACAAGGATTGTATTCCAATTTACATGTAACATACATTTGCTGTACATATACCCTCACAGAAAAAAGTGTTATATTAGCTCGCATTGTAAATAACTTTTTATCATATGTCGGCATGACCTCTTTGGTACAGTGAAGATTTTAAAAAAATGCAGAGAAAGATCAGATCTAGTTACATTTATTCAACAATGTATATCCTATATCCAGATACAACTGGAAAGTAGCAGTCAATATCGAATGCAATCTTATCTGGGAATCCACTGACAATTCCGCCATTCTTGAAATTGAAAGTTATTGTAGAGAAGTGTCAAATGAACATTCTAGTTTAGCTCACGTTTATTCAGAAAACAGTACACAACGGCAAATCGCGATCCACAAAAGTCAGCCCCCCTAAAATTAAATCCAAAATTGAAATTATAATTTTTAGTACGAATTATACAACGCCAGAGCACTAACTTGTGACACTGTGAATTCAAAATATAGACAAAACACAACCTTGTGTAAATAAATTTGTTAAGACAGGAACAGATAAGCCTTAATGATTTCAACTCATGGGAAACGAACAAAAATACATGGACAGCTGGGAATCGAAGGCGTCAAAACTAGTACAAAGAGCTGTGTCAAAAAACAAGATGTGAAACATTCAGCTGTCAGGTAATCTACATCAGTATATTTGTGAATTTTACACTTTTCTTTTCTTTCCTGAACACAAGTCCCTCTTTAAGATGCGGAAGGATTGCTTAAGTTACAATTTTAACGATGTAATTTCAATAGTTGCTCAAATTCAATCTTATAAACTTCGCATGAGGCTCATGTGATATCCTTACTTTGAACGGCTCCAGCTCTACCTTCATTATACCATGCTCGTTCGCTGTAGCCAGCCTGTCGAACAGGGACAAAAGTTGTTGGCGTTCTTTCTCGGAAAAGGCACGATAGCTGTCTTCATACTCTATTCCTCGACTTGCCAAAATTCCCATATTTCAGAGATCTCACTGAAGTCGCTCTTTGAACTGATGGTGAAACGACTTGGTGACTGTAAACACTGCGAGCCTTACAAGGAGATTGGTAACGAAATTACTGAACAGGTCACGCAATAGGTAACCCAAAAAGGTAGGCAACGTTGTTGGTAACGCAGTAACAGCTTAAAGTGCCTATGAAGTAAAACATAGGCACGCAAGGCGTGCAAGAGTTATTTTTTTGTGAACTGAAAGGTTTCAGAGATATCAGAATTAAATCGATGACATGTAAAATGTTTTACTGAACAAACTACAGTTACCTGACACGTCTCCAAATTACTAAAGATATCATCTTATTTTCTAACAGGCGATTTGATTCGTTCTTTGATACAACCCACACTGTGATTGGTGTGACACGTGTACATGCATAACTCCCCATCACTCACCGATCTCATAGCCCTTTCAACCCCTAGAGGAATTTTTGCT
>JAHPZR010028650.1:0-15013 GCA_019787425.1 Platygyra sinensis
ATTCTAGTTTAAATCTAATCCTAAAAATTTTGCTTCAGCTCTTTTTTCCTTGTTTATTATTTAGTTCTTTCAATTAATCCTTCATTTCTTCGTAGTTGTAGTTTGACGTTCTCTTTCCGTTGTCCACCACGGAATCCATCTTATCCCGTGTTGTGACGATGTCCTTTGCAGATCGAAATGTTTGAGGAATTCCCCTCAAGTCTTTGTTGAACGAACCACCTATGTTCTGTAAAAGTATGAACATAAAGAAACAGACTTTTTCATGTTTGTTCTTGTAAACATTGAAGTTAGTAAAGTAATTATCGATGATTTATATTGCTGGAAACAAACAGTCCACCAACTGTGAGGTCAGCTCTCTAGTGTTACCGTATCATATTAAAGTCCGGTTACCAAATTTGAAGCAGTAAAGGATATTACATTTATCACAGCAGGATTGGATTACACAGAGGTAAAAAAAAATGCTTTGATTGCGCCCAACCTCCCTGACTTATATTTAAATATCAACAATTTGCCATTTGGCTTAACCGAGTTACTTGGCTTTATAATCTGACATTTTTATGCCATGTGAGACGGAAGTTAAAACAGTGATCAAAAAAAGGCCTTTAAAAAAAAAAAAAAAATCCGTGACTGGATATACGTCGCCTAAGTTACATTTTAACTTGTTTTGTGAGAAACATCACGAGACCTTTGATAGAATAGTCCAGTGGCCATGTTTCACTAAATTTCTAACTTAAAGGATATTCAAAAGCAGAAAGAATTTTAGTATCAAAGAAATATTTCGATGGCTCTTCAATCATTCTTCAGTTCTTACAGATTGGAAAATTATTTTAATTGATATCAATAATCACAATACAAATTGTGAAATAAATAATAAATTAAAACACCTCGCTTATGACTGCACAAAAAGTGTTCCGAACACATATCATTCAATTCATATCGTTGGAATATTTATTCCTGTGGCAGTAAAGCCAACTGTTTCATACTGTGCTTCGCGTATTTTCAGACTTATTTGAACTCGCGATACGAAGAAACTTCGCGGGTACCAGAAACAAACTATTAACTATTTGTTTAGTTCACCTAGATAGAGACAAATCGCAAAGCTTTTGTTTCAATTTCCACAGTTGAAACGTACTTTTTTTGCACAAACCTTAACTGGAGTACAGCCGAAAGCACGGCACCAACTGCTCAGGCCTCTTTTTTCCCTTCTTCCGGTGGCTGCAACCAGAACAAGTGAAAGAATCACCAACGATCTCAGGGTGTTCATCTTTAAACACAGTTTGCCAACGCCAATATATCACTGATAAAGAAGCGTTATTATACTTTTTTATAAAGTATATCTACTGACTCCAATTAACCCATTAACATCATTGATAATTAATAAGCATAATCACTAATTGCCAGTTATCTGAGGGCAGATTTATTAATACGCAAGATCAAGTACTGTGTGGTAAAAAGTTCAGTTGTGTAAGTTCAATTTTGGGATTTGGCGGTTTCTTGTAATTTATAACAGTCCGGGATCGTTATCATTTTTGATAACCATGTGACGTCATATAATGGCGGCCATTTCAAAAATTGGGAGTTTTCGTATTCACTTCGCTTTGCTCGTTATTTGTTCGATTATGCTCGGGTGTTTTACCCATAACTCTATTCGATAAGTACTAAGAAAGGAAGAGCCTCGCGTGTTCTGAAGATGGCGGCTGAAGACCAGCGTAAACGATGTAAAATGCTACTCGTAAAGTGAAACAGCGCTTGCAATTTTGCATACAGATCAGGTATGTTTTTCATTTTGTCATTAGATTTAAGTTGCTTGCAGATTTTTGCGACAATCACAAAAAATATGTCGTTAATCTTCACGCTATATACTTGGGATTTAATCTGTTTTTAGCGTTGTGCACGATCTGTGAAAAAAGTGCACGGGGTTGTTTTGATTTGCGATGTGCTGTTCGTAACGGCGGCCATATCTACATCTGTAATTGATGTGTTCCTAGGTATTGAGATGGCGGATGCTGGTACCCATAGAATCAAAACAGCAAATTTATGTCGATTTTGTGGCAAGACTGCGTCTTCGATTCAAAAAGGACTTCTGCAAGACCTAAAGAAAAATTCAAGCTTGAATTCGAACGACATGATATCGACATTGAAGAGGACAGCGATTTTATTCATCCCCGCCGGCCTAATGTTTGCCTGACGTACGTGAGGTATTTTTATCGCCTGAGACGGTCAATCGGCAAATGCATTAAAAGGTAAGTTGCCTATATTTTTGAGTCCAAGATTCAATGTCCACACATTCGTGGTCCTGAGATACTTTCAAGAAATGCCGGCCAAACTAGGTCAGTCATTAATATAACGAAGCTTATCGTTGGATTCAGCGAGCGACAACAATGGGGTAACAGGCCTACGCAACCCCTATCCGCGTGTAATAGCCGCTTTAGGAAGTTTTGCTCGAACTAGTATATCTCTAAGGATCTGCCCCTTTTGTATGGTACGATCTGGGGATCTTTGAATATTTCGCTAAGCAAAAATCCTGTGGTTTTGGAAGGACATAGGTCATATGTCAGGTTGGCTTCCGCTGCAATCAGCGTGAAATTTGTAGAGTTTGACACCTCTGTTTTTTGCCAGGTTTCTTCTCTCTCGGCTCGTTTGTATTGCCAGATATGTTTTAAGCTCTCTAAATGTTAGCTCTGGAGGAACAAATATTCCGTGAACATGTTAGCTACTTACATTTTACGTGTTACTACGCCGAGCCTGGCTGTTGAATTAAACTTATACTGTTTGTTATCACGCAAACTAAACGAAATTAAGTTGCAGCTCTTCAAGATGTATTTACTGTTACTTTTTCGTTTTTATTTACTACAGACTGTTGAACAAGCAGCTTCGCCAGCTACCAAGAAAATGAAGCCTGAGGGAAAATGGAAGCTATTATCATGTTAGTGTCAATAAACAACGCTTTTGTGAACAGAATATTTCCGAATATTTGTTGTCTACCTTCGCTGGCCCCTTCGCTGTGTCATCTCCATTTTACTCGCGGAACAAATATCATCACACGGTGTGGAAATTAAATTCGCAGCAACTTTGGACGAAGACAGTTCTCCACTTCGGCTAAACTACAGAATACAGGGCCACTTTAAACCATGCACCAAACGAGCCGGCTCGTTTGGCTCGTTTGCTCTTTACTCCACTGCCGAGCCAAACGAGCCAAACGAGCCGCTTAATATATGAACCCAACACTTAACCAAAACAACTTATTCCTCGTTCTTACATCTACTGCCGAGCCAAACGAGCCGGCTCGTTTGGTTCACGGTCAAAAGTGGCCCTGCATTCTGTAGTTGCTCCCCAATGATGCTGCATTGTGATGTTGTGAGTAGCCCCTTTCATCGCAGCGCCTCGTCCAACGGCATATTGAATTATACACTGTTGCTACCAAATAACGTCACGTGAACGAAATCCTGTGCAACGATTGGTTTATGGTTTGTTTTGGTGAGGTTATCAAAAATGATAACGATCCCGGACTGTATAAGGACCAGCATTTGCGACTGAAATAGACATGGTTATTCGCACAGGGAGTTCATTCCCTCGTCTTCGTCCTGTGCAATAACAAGTCGTAGTAAAATATGTGCGTAACAATTAGCGAGTATGCGTGCTTTGATATAGTGAGCTACCTAAGTTGTTTTCCATAGAAAAGTAAAACAAATAACATAAAAACTGCAAACACGCCAATCAGGGTTTAATTACTTTTCTACTACAATAAAATCATATCTTGCTTTACTGTAGATGATTACCCCGAAAATGAGTTACCGAAAAACATCTACACCACTTTATTAACTCATGATAATGTGTTCGTATAATCGAAGTTTTTCACTCCTTGAATCATCGCTGTCTTTTCGTGTTCGTACGGTTACGGTATTCCTTTTAAATCAACTTTATTTCCGGAATTTTTGATACAGGTATATCTTTTGCGGATCATGAAAAAACCCGGAACACTTTTGTGATTGCTTTGTTCCGGATCCCCCCTCGTGTTAAAGTTTCTAAATGTCACCTGCTTTTGGAAGCTTTTCTTTTCATCTTAGTTTTCATTGTTAATGAAAAGGCCTCTCAAGTTTCTAAATACAATACTTAATGACAGTGGGCGGTATCAATCGTATCACCAAAATTTTCATTAAAGTAGGGTAACTTTTTCTGACCAACAAGGAGATATTAACTCTTCTAGAATGTAGAGTCTGGGTAGTTTCTCCCTGTTGGGGCGATCTTACTAAGATCACGTCTCCTGAGAAACTTTGGTGCAGTTTCTTGAATTTGCTTTCAGTGACTTAATTCGAAATGCAATGTGCATAATCCTGGGAGAAATATCAATATCATGACAGAAACGTTTTCTGAAAATAATTCATATATATGATACAGGAAAAATGAAAGCAGCCCTCAGACTTTGCCTTTAATATACAATGTGCTACTGATTGGTGTTTGGTTGGGTCAGCATTATGTAGGGGTGGGAATGTTAGTCGCTCCAGATTGGCTGAGCGATGAATGAGCCGTTTCTCAGCATAACAGCTGTTTTTGCGTAGAGCAACAACGGACGCGCTGGGAAATGTAGTTAGACTTAGGTAGATAAAGTAAATTGAATGGATCTGCATGGTCACGACTGGGTACGAAACAAGAAACAATAAGACTATAAAGCTGCCTTGTTGAAGCTATTGTAAATTGCAAAATTGAACAGACCCTTTTGTGTCGGTTTGCTCGATAACTTCATGGTTTAACACCACATACAATCGTTCTTGTAAATACTCTCAAGCCAAATTTTGAAATTTCTTGGTGCTATTAGGGACAGCTTCTTTAAAAATTTCTTTAAAATTATTCTTATGTTTCGGTCGGGGGGGGGGAGGGGGAGGCTGCTGGTATGTGAATAGCACATACTATTCCGAGATCTAGTGGCCAATCAAAATGCATGAAAACTGAAACACTACTTACTGCTTTACTAATTGACAAGTAGATTCCTTTCTGTCGCGCGTCTTTTTCGTGATAGATCACAGATGACACCAAAATTTGGTGAGAACTCATAACATAATACGAGCCACTAAGCAAGTGTGTCACTGTTGTGCTTACCACCTTTCGACGTCTTAAAACTGATCTGTTACTGAACAGACGCACAGAAACATGGACTATACTTGCTTTATATGAAAAGAAAAAAGAAATTGTTAATGACCTCTATGCGTATGCCCTTTAATATATCATCACCATGAACTAAACTGAAACTAGAATACCAGATCAACTAGACTTCTAGCAGGTTTTGTCAAAAGAATTTACTCATTGAATTCATTGAATAGTGGCCTAAACATTTCTGCTTATCGATCGCGAGAGAAAGGAGACGATCAGTTCCGCCTCGGTTTGGAGCCATCATTTGGTGTCTTTATAATCGATCAAGGATGGTCAAGGAGCTAGATGATTACCTTGCAAGAACTTAGTTCAACAGCTTTTATTGCGCTTTGCAGTTAATAACTGTTATTAATTTACAATAAAAAAGCAACATCAAAAATTCAAAAAAGAAAGAACGAAAAAAAACTTCACATACAAAAAAAACCAGAATGCACCATTATGTTGCGAGGGTTAGAGCTGAGTTTTACGATAAGTGTTATTTTTAAGATCTGCAAAGTATCTCGTCGCGGCTTTTCATGCTTGCCTATTGATTCAAGTCCTCTAAGAAAGCCTTGAGACCTTTGTATCTAGATTCCCTCTTTCTGTTCTTCATTTCGAAATCCGCTGCGTCCCATGCATTGTTGCCGTCGTCTGGAATGGCTCTTTCGTCTTGGTCCTGAAATGTTTCAGGAATTCCTCGCCATTCTTTGTGTACCCGTGAAATAGCGACGTCTTGTCTGGTCGTCTAAAAGAAAAGAAATTCAGAATTGACAACTTAAGAGTGTGTCCATGAGAAAACCAGGCAGGAGGTGATACAGCACAAATCACCGATTTTGCTCAAACTTGGCATAAATGTTGGGTTTGGTGAGTAAATGATTATGGCAAAAACTTAGGTTAAAATATTACATTCCCTTCAAGTTAGGGGGTCTCCCTCAAAAAATGGCCCTTTGTCACTAATTAACGCGTATTCAATTACCTGTTTTTGATTTAGCATTTCTACAACAAGAAAAGCCATGTGAAAATGAAATCCACTGGATCATGTTCTACTATTATTAGTCTCAAAGTACAGATATTCATTTGAACCAGACAATTTGATTTCTCTCTGCGGCTCCATCTTAAGTAAGGTGCATATTTTGTAGTGTTGTGAATAGCCTTTAATTAATGCCAAATATCTGCACTGGGCAACAGCAAATACGCATTATTCTAACATGGATAGTGAAAGCAATCACTAAAGTTCTCAAAAAAGCCATAAAATGTTTGGGGACCCCAATTTTTTTTTCTGTGCTGGCATACTGTATACATAGGACTTCAGGCCTTTTTGGCCACTTTATGAACATCCACTAAAACACAAAAGCCATTTATCTGTCTTAACCTAACTCGAAATTAACAAGAAATATCTACCAAAGTATTTCCCTATCAATATCCAGTATAAATTCGGCAAAAACACTGTGAATTAATCGATTTTGACACACACCTTACATTGCTTGCCGTACGCATTTCTCCAGCATGCTTCTTTCTTGCTCAGTCCGGCAACTACAGTTAGAACCAGGGAGAGAATCACCAGGGATCTTAGGGCATTCATCTTCAACATTCCACCAGAGTGAAATAGAGAGGAGTCATGGTGTTTTTAAATCTGCTACGGATTATTGAATTATTGATCAGCGGGAAACTCGACAAGTCATAACAGATTTATTGGCATGCACTCCAAGATAACCATCTATCTGATTGCTTTTATACCAATGGGGATCGCTCCATAGGTTTAACAGTGACTCACTTCCACCCTTGTGTTCCTCGGAGAAGAGAGGGATGCTATTGACACGACACCTAACTATGCCTACCATCACTTTCCGACAATCCCTCTGCTGAAAAACTCTCTTCACTTAATAGCTCTGGGTAGTATCAAATTCCAAATAAGTAACTTGTTTTCTTTCCAACTTAAAGCATGAAGTGAAAAATTAATGATTTTTTTTTTCTAAGCCCATTCTATCGATTAATTAATGGCTTGCTTTTAAATAACATCAATAACGATATATGGATAATGAGTATGTTATGGCTTTACCGAATTATTTAGCAGACGCTTTTAACATGATATCCAGAGAGATAAATCGCCCATCATTTGCACTCTGAGGTAATTTGTTCTAATTTTGGTCCACATGAATCACTACTTGACAAAAAACATTTATGCTAGATTTCGCTGCCCCGCACATGATCGATAATACATCTTATTTTATCTTCTCGTGTTCAACTCGATATCCCACTCGTGAGATATCGAGTTGAACACTCGAAGATAAAATTCATATCCACAAGCGGGCATGTGAGATCCTCTATATTTACAATTTCTGGCGTGATTTAGCCTTACAGCTAATATCATCACGGTGATATTCAATTGGATTCAACTGAGTCACGAACATGTGTTCAAGACACAAGACAAGGTTTAATAGTGGTCACAATTAATGACGAAATTTGCGATCATGGTAATCTCTTTTTAATGAGACTCTTAATTAGAGCGTCTTGCACTGAAGTTTTATTTTTTAATTGCACGCTAGAGGTCAACAATAGAAAAATCTTTTTATTCCTTAAACACAAACATAAAAGTGTATCTCTTTGTCTCCTCACATCTTCCCATTAACTAGCAAAACACAGTTCAGAAATCAGGCTTGACAAACTAGATCAAGAAACCGTCAACAATGTAGTCACGTTTTTGGGAAGATAATGATCTATGTAAAAATAACCTAGTAACGCCAAAACAATCACGAAAACACTATACACCGATAGAATGGGCTTAGAAAAAAAAAATCATTAATTTTTCACTTCATGCTTTAAGTTGGAAAGAAAACAAGTTACTTATTTGGAATTTGATACTACCCAGAGCTATTAAGTGAAGAGAGTTTTTCAGCAGAGGGATTGTCGGAAAGTGATGGTAGGCATAGTTAGGTGTCGTGTCAATAGCATCCCTCTCTTCTCCGAGGAACACAAGGGTGGAAGTGAGTCACTGTTAAACCTATGGAGCGATCCCCATTGGTATAAAAGCAATCAGATAGATGGTTATCTTGGAGTGCATGCCAATAAATCTGTTATGACTTGTCGAGTTTCCCGCTGATCAATAATTCAATAATCCGTAGCAGATTTAAAAACACCATGACTCCTCTCTATTTCACTCTGGTGGAATGTTGAAGATGAATGCCCTAAGATCCCTGGTGATTCTCTCCCTGGTTCTAACTGTAGTTGCCGGACTGAGCAAGAAAGAAGCATGCTGGAGAAATGCGTACGGCAAGCAATGTAAGGTGTGTGTCAAAATCGATTAATTCACAGTGTTTTTGCCGAATTTATACTGGATATTGATAGGGAAATACTTTGGTAGATATTTCTTGTTAATTTCGAGTTAGGTTAAGACAGATAAATGGCTTTTGTGTTTTAGTGGATGTTCATAAAGTGGCCAAAAAGGCCTGAAGTCCTATGTATACAGTATGCCAGCACAGAAAAAAAAATTGGGGTCCCCAAACATTTTATGGCTTTTTTGAGAACTTTAGTGATTGCTTTCACTATCCATGTTAGAATAATGCGTATTTGCTGTTGCCCAGTGCAGATATTTGGCATTAATTAAAGGCTATTCACAACACTACAAAATATGCACCTTACTTAAGATGGAGCCGCAGAGAGAAATCAAATTGTCTGGTTCAAATGAATATCTGTACTTTGAGACTAATAATAGTAGAACATGATCCAGTGGATTTCATTTTCACATGGCTTTTCTTGTTGTAGAAATGCTAAATCAAAAACAGGTAATTGAATACGCGTTAATTAGTGACAAAGGGCCATTTTTTGAGGGAGACCCCCTAACTTGAAGGGAATGTAATATTTTAACCTAAGTTTTTGCCATAATCATTTACTCACCAAACCCAACATTTATGCCAAGTTTGAGCAAAATCGGTGATTTGTGCTGTATCACCTCCTGCCTGGTTTTCTCATGGACACACTCTTAAGTTGTCAATTCTGAATTTCTTTTCTTTTAGACGACCAGACAAGACGTCGCTATTTCACGGGTACACAAAGAATGGCGAGGAATTCCTGAAACATTTCAGGACCAAGACGAAAGAGCCATTCCAGACGACGGCAACAATGCATGGGACGCAGCGGATTTCGAAATGAAGAACAGAAAGAGGGAATCTAGATACAAAGGTCTCAAGGCTTTCTTAGAGGACTTGAATCAATAGGCAAGCATGAAAAGCCGCGACGAGATACTTTGCAGATCTTAAAAATAACACTTATCGTAAAACTCAGCTCTAACCCTCGCAACATAATGGTGCATTCTGGTTTTTTTTGTATGTGAAGTTTTTTTTTCGTTCTTTCTTTTTTGAATTTTTGATGTTGCTTTTTTATTGTAAATTAATAACAGTTATTAACTGCAAAGCGCAATAAAAGCTGTTGAACTAAGTTCTTGCAAGGTAATCATCTAGCTCCTTGACCATCCTTGATCGATTATAAAGACACCAAATGATGGCTCCAAACCGAGGCGGAACTGATCGTCTCCTTTCTCTCGCGATCGATAAGCAGAAATGTTTAGGCCACTATTCAATGAATTCAATGAGTAAATTCTTTTGACAAAACCTGCTAGAAGTCTAGTTGATCTGGTATTCTAGTTTCAGTTTAGTTCATGGTGATGATATATTAAAGGGCATACGCATAGAGGTCATTAACAATTTCTTTTTTCTTTTCATATAAAGCAAGTATAGTCCATGTTTCTGTGCGTCTGTTCAGTAACAGATCAGTTTTAAGACGTCGAAAGGTGGTAAGCACAACAGTGACACACTTGCTTAGTGGCTCGTATTATGTTATGAGTTCTCACCAAATTTTGGTGTCATCTGTGATCTATCACGAAAAAGACGCGCGACAGAAAGGAATCTACTTGTCAATTAGTAAAGCAGTAAGTAGTGTTTCAGTTTTCATGCATTTTGATTGGCCACTAGATCTCGGAATAGTATGTGCTATTCACATACCAGCAGCCTCCCCCTCCCCCCCCCCGACCGAAACATAAGAATAATTTTAAAGAAATTTTTAAAGAAGCTGTCCCTAATAGCACCAAGAAATTTCAAAATTTGGCTTGAGAGTATTTACAAGAACGATTGTATGTGGTGTTAAACCATGAAGTTATCGAGCAAACCGACACAAAAGGGTCTGTTCAATTTTGCAATTTACAATAGCTTCAACAAGGCAGCTTTATAGTCTTATTGTTTCTTGTTTCGTACCCAGTCGTGACCATGCAGATCCATTCAATTTACTTTATCTACCTAAGTCTAACTACATTTCCCAGCGCGTCCGTTGTTGCTCTACGCAAAAACAGCTGTTATGCTGAGAAACGGCTCATTCATCGCTCAGCCAATCTGGAGCGACTAACATTCCCACCCCTACATAATGCTGACCCAACCAAACACCAATCAGTAGCACATTGTATATTAAAGGCAAAGTCTGAGGGCTGCTTTCATTTTTCCTGTATCATATATATGAATTATTTTCAGAAAACGTTTCTGTCATGATATTGATATTTCTCCCAGGATTATGCACATTGCATTTCGAATTAAGTCACTGAAAGCAAATTCAAGAAACTGCACCAAAGTTTCTCAGGAGACGTGATCTTAGTAAGATCGCCCCAACAGGGAGAAACTACCCAGACTCTACATTCTAGAAGAGTTAATATCTCCTTGTTGGTCAGAAAAAGTTACCCTACTTTAATGAAAATTTTGGTGATACGATTGATACCGCCCACTGTCATTAAGTATTGTATTTAGAAACTTGAGAGGCCTTTTCATTAACAATGAAAACTAAGATGAAAAGAAAAGCTTCCAAAAGCAGGTGACATTTAGAAACTTTAACACGAGGGGGGATCCGGAACAAAGCAATCACAAAAGTGTTCCGGGTTTTTTCATGATCCGCAAAAGATATACCTGTATCAAAAATTCCGGAAATAAAGTTGATTTAAAAGGAATACCGTAACCGTACGAACACGAAAAGACAGCGATGATTCAAGGAGTGAAAAACTTCGATTATACGAACACATTATCATGAGTTAATAAAGTGGTGTAGATGTTTTTCGGTAACTCATTTTCGGGGTAATCATCTACAGTAAAGCAAGATATGATTTTATTGTAGTAGAAAAGTAATTAAACCCTGATTGGCGTGTTTGCAGTTTTTATGTTATTTGTTTTACTTTTCTATGGAAAACAACTTAGGTAGCTCACTATATCAAAGCACGCATACTCGCTAATTGTTACGCACATATTTTACTACGACTTGTTATTGCACAGGACGAAGACGAGGGAATGAACTCCCTGTGCGAATAACCATGTCTATTTCAGTCGCAAATGCTGGTCCTTATACAGTCCGGGATCGTTATCATTTTTGATAACCTCACCAAAACAAACCATAAACCAATCGTTGCACAGGATTTCGTTCACGTGACGTTATTTGGTAGCAACAGTGTATAATTCAATATGCCGTTGGACGAGGCGCTGCGATGAAAGGGGCTACTCACAACATCACAATGCAGCATCATTGGGGAGCAACTACAGAATGCAGGGCCACTTTTGACCGTGAACCAAACGAGCCGGCTCGTTTGGCTCGGCAGTAGATGTAAGAACGAGGAATAAGTTGTTTTGGTTAAGTGTTGGGTTCATATATTAAGCGGCTCGTTTGGCTCGTTTGGCTCGGCAGTGGAGTAAAGAGCAAACGAGCCAAACGAGCCGGCTCGTTTGGTGCATGGTTTAAAGTGGCCCTGTATTCTGTAGTTTAGCCGAAGTGGAGAACTGTCTTCGTCCAAAGTTGCTGCGAATTTAATTTCCACACCGTGTGATGATATTTGTTCCGCGAGTAAAATGGAGATGACACAGCGAAGGGGCCAGCGAAGGTAGACAACAAATATTCGGAAATATTCTGTTCACAAAAGCGTTGTTTATTGACACTAACATGATAATAGCTTCCATTTTCCCTCAGGCTTCATTTTCTTGGTAGCTGGCGAAGCTGCTTGTTCAACAGTCTGTAGTAAATAAAAACGAAAAAGTAACAGTAAATACATCTTGAAGAGCTGCAACTTAATTTCGTTTAGTTTGCGTGATAACAAACAGTATAAGTTTAATTCAACAGCCAGGCTCGGCGTAGTAACACGTAAAATGTAAGTAGCTAACATGTTCACGGAATATTTGTTCCTCCAGAGCTAACATTTAGAGAGCTTAAAACATATCTGGCAATACAAACGAGCCGAGAGAGAAGAAACCTGGCAAAAAACAGAGGTGTCAAACTCTACAAATTTCACGCTGATTGCAGCGGAAGCCAACCTGACATATGACCTATGTCCTTCCAAAACCACAGGATTTTTGCTTAGCGAAATATTCAAAGATCCCCAGATCGTACCATACAAAAGGGGCAGATCCTTAGAGATATACTAGTTCGAGCAAAACTTCCTAAAGCGGCTATTACACGCGGATAGGGGTTGCGTAGGCCTGTTACCCCATTGTTGTCGCTCGCTGAATCCAACGATAAGCTTCGTTATATTAATGACTGACCTAGTTTGGCCGGCATTTCTTGAAAGTATCTCAGGACCACGAATGTGTGGACATTGAATCTTGGACTCAAAAATATAGGCAACTTACCTTTTAATGCATTTGCCGATTGACCGTCTCAGGCGATAAAAATACCTCACGTACGTCAGGCAAACATTAGGCCGGCGGGGATGAATAAAATCGCTGTCCTCTTCAATGTCGATATCATGTCGTTCGAATTCAAGCTTGAATTTTTCTTTAGGTCTTGCAGAAGTCCTTTTTGAATCGAAGACGCAGTCTTGCCACAAAATCGACATAAATTTGCTGTTTTGATTCTATGGGTACCAGCATCCGCCATCTCAATACCTAGGAACACATCAATTACAGATGTAGATATGGCCGCCGTTACGAACAGCACATCGCAAATCAAAACAACCCCGTGCACTTTTTTCACAGATCGTGCACAACGCTAAAAACAGATTAAATCCCAAGTATATAGCGTGAAGATTAACGACATATTTTTTGTGATTGTCGCAAAAATCTGCAAGCAACTTAAATCTAATGACAAAATGAAAAACATACCTGATCTGTATGCAAAATTGCAAGCGCTGTTTCACTTTACGAGTAGCATTTTACATCGTTTACGCTGGTCTTCAGCCGCCATCTTCAGAACACGCGAGGCTCTTCCTTTCTTAGTACTTATCGAATAGAGTTATGGGTAAAACACCCGAGCATAATCGAACAAATAACGAGCAAAGCGAAGTGAATACGAAAACTCCCAATTTTTGAAATGGCCGCCATTATATGACGTCACATGGTTATCAAAAATGATAACGATCCCGGACTGTTATAAATTACAAGAAACCGCCAAATCCCAAAATTGAACTTACACAACTGAACTTTTTACCACACAGTACTTGATCTTGCGTATTAATAAATCTGCCCTCAGATAACTGGCAATTAGTGATTATGCTTATTAATTATCAATGATGTTAATGGGTTAATTGGAGTCAGTAGATATACTTTATAAAAAAGTATAATAACGCTTCTTTATCAGTGATATATTGGCGTTGGCAAACTGTGTTTAAAGATGAACACCCTGAGATCGTTGGTGATTCTTTCACTTGTTCTGGTTGCAGCCACCGGAAGAAGGGAAAAAAGAGGCCTGAGCAGTTGGTGCCGTGCTTTCGGCTGTACTCCAGTTAAGGTTTGTGCAAAAAAAGTACGTTTCAACTGTGGAAATTGAAACAAAAGCTTTGCGATTTGTCTCTATCTAGGTGAACTAAACAAATAGTTAATAGTTTGTTTCTGGTACCCGCGAAGTTTCTTCGTATCGCGAGTTCAAATAAGTCTGAAAATACGCGAAGCACAGTATGAAACAGTTGGCTTTACTGCCACAGGAATAAATATTCCAACGATATGAATTGAATGATATGTGTTCGGAACACTTTTTGTGCAGTCATAAGCGAGGTGTTTTAATTTATTATTTATTTCACAATTTGTATTGTGATTATTGATATCAATTAAAATAATTTTCCAATCTGTAAGAACTGAAGAATGATTGAAGAGCCATCGAAATATTTCTTTGATACTAAAATTCTTTCTGCTTTTGAATATCCTTTAAGTTAGAAATTTAGTGAAACATGGCCACTGGACTATTCTATCAAAGGTCTCGTGATGTTTCTCACAAAACAAGTTAAAATGTAACTTAGGCGACGTATATCCAGTCACGGATTTTTTTTTTTTTTTTAAAGGCCTTTTTTTGATCACTGTTTTAACTTCCGTCTCACATGGCATAAAAATGTCAGATTATAAAGCCAAGTAACTCGGTTAAGCCAAATGGCAAATTGTTGATATTTAAATATAAGTCAGGGAGGTTGGGCGCAATCAAAGCATTTTTTTTTACCTCTGTGTAATCCAATCCTGCTGTGATAAATGTAATATCCTTTACTGCTTCAAATTTGGTAACCGGACTTTAATATGATACGGTAACACTAGAGAGCTGACCTCACAGTTGGTGGACTGTTTGTTTCCAGCAATATAAATCATCGATAATTACTTTACTAACTTCAATGTTTACAAGAACAAACATGAAAAAGTCTGTTTCTTTATGTTCATACTTTTACAGAACATAGGTGGTTCGTTCAACAAAGACTTGAGGGGAATTCCTCAAACATTTCGATCTGCAAAGGACATCGTCACAACACGGGATAAGATGGATTCCGTGGTGGACAACGGAAAGAGAACGTCAAACTACAACTACGAAGAAATGAAGGATTAATTGAAAGAACTAAATAATAAACAAGGAAAAAAGAGCTGAAGCAAAATTTTTAGGATTAGATTTAAACTAGAAT
>JAHPZR010028653.1:10000-17311 GCA_019787425.1 Platygyra sinensis
GTTGCTTCCTTTATTTCATCAGAATTATTATCAGATATAGAATGGCGTTTACCGGAGGGGGGGGGGGGGGGATTGGACTTAACCGAGTTCATCGCATCATCGAGCATCATCGAGTTCTCCGCATGTAGACGTTTGTGAAGATGCGCAGGCATATACTTAATGAATTTTGCTTACTTCGCCGTACTATGAAAAACCTGAGACAACTCGTTTTCCTCGGGTTGAAAATCACAAATCACATGGGACTATTTCGACCTCATTTTATGTGTAATTACACTTTGAGGCGTAGAACAAAAGCAGATATAACATCACAAGCTTCTGGCACACGGGAAGCGTGTTTCACTTGGATTGTCACTGTAAATGTAAATTGAGATCAAAACAAATGTTTAATTCTGTGTTTTCTCGGCGTCATTAACTTGTTTATCGGTCAGAGCGACAGCTATGACAGGAAGCCAGTCATGCTGACAAAGAAACTGTAAAGCTGGAGACATTTTGCCTTCGATAACATAAACAGCAGCTTGTTCGCAATACTTTAAATTGTGTAGGCAGAATCACAGGATTTTGTGCAAAGTTCTCATTTTCTGAGACAAAGCCTTGGAAGCATCCCTAACTAAAGCGAGCGCTCCTTAAAACACCTTACTGGATCTTCATGCTTGCTTTTCTCGCCAAGATGTGCCGCTGAATACAAGCCCTTCTAGCCAAGGTTCAATCTGTATTAAAGACAGAAGAAGCAACGATGTTTGCATCAGGAACAGTTGTCTTTTAAAGAGAGTATGAAAAGTTTAACAATGGTACTCGCCCCGCTTTCGATTTACTCCAGAGAAAGATATACAAGACCAAATTCTAAACTGACCAATGTTAGGGAAGAGCTTCGAAATTCTCATGTTCATTATAAATTACTGCTTTACAATTTCTTTTTTCTTGACACATTAGTAATTAACAACTCTTTGCCTCTGCAGCTGCAGAACTTAATATTCGTCATGTATAAATACAAAATATAAATCAAAATTTTAATGTCAAGAAAACTTTAAAGCGCGTATTTATAATTTTGCAAGGACTACTACCTTAATACCGTCTACCCTTAGGGGTGTTTCGCGTCCAAGCCATGTAGCGCGTTAAGTTTAAACTGTAGATACCTAAACCCCATTCGAAACTAAAACTTGCGGCGCTGGCTATAAAACTCTACCAATGATTTTAAAATCAAATGAATTGTCGAACTTTTTACGACCTCTAAATGAGAACGTCTGAATCACCTTTTGAAATCTACGATTAAAGCATATACTTTAAACAATTCTTTATAATTTTGTAACACCACCAAGGACCTTAGACTCAATTGCATTTGGTTTGTATTCTTATCAATATATAATAAATCATCATTTATTGATATTACTTTGAACATCAGAAAGAATTGAATTTGAGGCGGTTACTGCAAAAATCATTTGCGAAATTTACGTGGCATTTCGTAACCGACTGTCCGCGTAAAATATATAATCGTTTTCGTAGGTGACTGAAACGTTTGCTCAACTATTTCATAAGAATTTTCTTCCCGTGTAATGAACGAAAAGAAACATTAAAACCCTCTAAACTGCTAATCTTAAACAGAGCGTCTTTGAGTACACTGTGCTTTAGTTCCCAACAGCATCTTTTGCTCTCTTTATTAACAGCTGTAAAATTATCAGTCGTAATTTACAACGGCAGACTTTTTAAAAACTTAAAAACGTTCACTGGCTAAATACAATTAAAAACTTCAAGCTTTCGGCTGTCAGGCTACAGCCTTCAATGGATAAAAAATGGAAGAAATGACAACTACAATAAATACAAAAATAGGTGAGACTATAAAAAGAATATATTAAAATGGCAGACTTTTTATTTACAACAATGATGAAAACTTTCGCCAACAGCTACCTTACCGCTAGAGAAATATGTGATACCGCAAAAATGAGTACGCAGCACCTTTAATCCGGGAGAGCTTTTCTTCTGAAATATTTCACTTTGAACATCGGTTATAATTCTCTTCACCGTGTTGATCTACGACAGCTAACTCGAAAAACAAAGGCAAAGCACTTGTCTGATTGTGTTCTTCACTGCTTGCCTGACTTCTTCTATCTTCCAACAGTAAAGAATCGGGTTTAATGATGAGTTTAAGTAAGCTAAACTGACTGCATAATTCCAAGCGTTAGAAAGAGATGAAGATTGTCCACCACAAGCCAACAAAGCCGTCACTACACCATAGGGTAGATAACAAGACACCAGGGTCATTTGCAACCATATTGCAGTAGACACTGCCTTTTTGTATCGCGCTATGTTCAATTGATTTGTTTGGTTCGGTTGCTGAACATGATCTTTTACTTGATTTTGCTGATGACGGAGGGTGAAGAAAATCTTTGTGTAAGAGAAGATCGAGATTATAAGAGACAGTGGTATACCTATCGCGCGATACAAAAAGTTTATAGAGGGGTTCCAAAACCACATTGCTGTAAGAAGAGCAGGCAAAACCCATAAGGTAATAACGATCACATAAGTTCGCATTAACGAAACAACTTGTTTGTATCTCAGTCCCATCAACAGAGCGAGAAGTCTGTCTACGCTTATTGCAGCTAGTGTCAACACAGACACTCCACAGAAAATATTGGCCGTTAAAAAGCCCACAGCTGATGCGTAGCGACACATATTCCGATATCCATTCGCTATAGACACCCAAGAGGTAACGGTAAGAGGCTCTGAAATAAGACCAACACAGAGATCAGTTGTTGCAAGGCTGCGAAGCAAGAGTTTGGACGGCGGATGAAGTGAAGACTCCTTTTGAAGAGCAATTAGGATCAGAGCATTCCCAAGAAAAGCATTAAGGGACATGACAGTGTTTACAATTGAAATAAATATCAACTGGTCGTGCAGCCCAGGAGTCAAATCTGGCGAACAATTTAACTCTTCGATCGCTTTTTGCTCTCCATCTCCACTTACGTTTTGTGCTGCCATATCGATCTGCAAGATAGCTATTTGTGGTTTATCCGCAAGCTGGAATCATTGGCAAAACTTCTTGGTGTAGTTAAGTTACAAAAGCTCTCCGTTACCGCAGGAACTGCGAAACAATCCAAACGCCTTTTATGGACCTTGTTATCTCTTCAAACATGTCAGTACCTTGACAGTTTGGAAACAGAACTCAGTTAACTTAACAAACAGCTGGTTTACTGTCAGACTCTTCCATCTTTCCCCCTCTTTGTCGCGCACTTTCCCCACTATGTAACCTTGACGCATGAACCCCCTCCTCCCCTCCCCTTCTTCCGCCTCACCGAAACACCGCCACCCATCTGTCGTATAACATCCACACACACCGCACAGCTTCTTTTCTCTCTCTATGTTTGGCTAAATCTAACCAACCACTTCCACAGTGTGTGGTTGATGTCATATTTATTTTATTGACTACTGAAAAGCGAAAGCTTTCTTTTAAAACTGTTAGGAAAGACGTCTTCCCGCCAAAATAAAACATTTGTGCGAAGGAATAATGCACATGAGCCCTGTTCACATGTTCAGACTGGCAAAACTGTCGCATTTTTTTTGGCGGGCGTGTGATGCTCGGGACGACACTTCCCACCTCCGCGGATCACGATCTTACGCCTGCGCTTCCGCACGCCTTCCGTGCAAACCGTCCGAAACGATCACTGTTTTGCACCACGGTCGACACGTCACTCAGGAACGCTCCCTAAACTTTTTCCCGCTATCTTGTCACACCTGAAAAGAAATTTCTCCACCAATGTGTCGACACATCGCACTTAATAATATTATCGGTTTTCGACACATTCTCGCCCAATAACAGTTATCGTACCAATCTTTTATACTCCCAACACATTTATCTCGACTCTTGGCTCCCCTCCCTCCCTGTCATTCTTATATGACCTCCACAGCGTGTTTGAAGTCTTAACTTAGTACGCTGCCACCAAGCGCCTTTCGTTCACATAGTTTCCCTATCTAATATATATGCTCACTATTTATGTTTAAAGACGATTGCAACGGTGATACGCGTCTTGTTTGAAAGAATAGCCTGTGGCCTATTACAATACGCACGGGTAAAGAAGGCTTCAGCTATTGCTTTCCGCGCTACAGTATCATACCAACGATTCTCTGTGTACATTATATCAGTAACCATTCTGATTGGATGCAGAGCACCATGCATGGGTGTTTCAGTACTTGGCCGTTGTATTAAAAAAAGGGCCGGAGGCGCGGTGGCGTCACGATTTTAGTGCGGATTGCGTCTTGCACTCCGCTACGCGACGCTCGCCGCTCCCGTGGTTTTGACAGGATTAGCGTCACTCATGTGGACTCGCCACCGTGTTAGTTCTCGACAGCCATTTTCCGATTTCTTCCCCCCTGCTACATTACCACGGCCAGCCGTTGGATACTATTTGCCCGCTGTGTGTCGATTGCTACTGTTCCATTCCCATGGACGGGTAGTTTCAAATTGCTTTGCAAGTTACGATCTATACAGTAACAAGGTAGCCACCTACAAGAATATCTCACACCCACCTGGTATCTTTCACGAGGCAGGTCGCAGTACACACAGCCTACTTGTCCTTGCGACTATTCCCCCCAGACCTCTGCAAAATATGATTTCAGGCCCGCCGCCGCTATGTTATACCCCGTGCATTTGTGCAAGAAACCGAGCCCGCCCGCACAGCGCGGAGAAACAGCTCTCCGCGTACGCATGTTGTGTTCTAGAGCAAGGACACTCTATTCTCAACGGATGCCCTCTCTCCACCTTGGTGTATAAATTGGTGGTACCCCGGCGCAACATTTAATGTTGGGGGTAACATTGCGATGGACTAGCATCCCATTCAACCGACCGCGCGGGGAGTCGAAATCACTCCTAGTCGCTTCATTGCTTCATAAACCGCGGATATAAGACTCCGAGGCCTGGTGGCGGCAGATTGGTCCGTATATGCAGACTGTTTTTATTATTAATTTTAACGAAATTGCACTATGACCAGTCATATGCTCAGTGTTATGCAGTCTATCAAAAATAAAAGCTATGCATGCGCGAGGTTGAAGGCCCAGTATTGTCTGGGACTTGTTGTCCCACGCACCCGCTTGTTTAAACAAAGGCGTATGCGGAGTATGGCTATTGTATTCGAATTTGTAAGTTAATACCCTTTTTGAAAACGCGCTGCATATCAAACGACAAATTACTTGATACTGACACTTAGTTAGTCAAAGGATGATTAGACTCGATCTTTTTTTCCCCCCGATCGCCCCGCCCTCCCTGTTTTAAAACAAGCTGATGATCTCCATAGCCAGACAAATTCCGAACCCATGACAGGCGGTTACATCAGGCTCGCTACAGTTCAATGTTTGTGATTGGCTCACGCGCTTTTTCGTAACAAGTCACGCCAACTCCGTGTGCCGGCAAGCAAACTTTCAGCCGCAGGACCATAAATTATTTATTTGGAATTTATTATTTTCAGGTCACAAGAAAATTCCACGAAGGTATAGTTTATATAAACTCCTATGATAGTCCCCCTCTTTTCTCTCTTTCGATTTGTATTGATTAAGAAGCCTTTTCTAAGCGGTTTGCAAAAGTTACCTTACTTCTGCCATAATACAGGTACTCTCGATTAACCCCAGAATTGTTGAATTTGTACCATTCTCGTCATGTTGTTTACCATAAATTTTGTTTCATCAGTTCATTAAAATATTAAAAAAAATGTTTTTGATGTCTAATCGTGTTTGTTTACTGATCACTTTTCATACACCATACATCATACACTGCTGATAATTTTACACGTAATTTGGTTAACTTTTTTTACACTGGCAACACCCACATGTACTAATAGGTCATTTTGATGTTTTAAAATTCTGACGTGGAGGCTTGGTGGAATACAACAAAAAATCACACTTAAGGTTGAGGATATGAATAATAATTAATAATTTGTTTATTCCACTCAGCCTCGAAGCTATGTAGAATTTTATGGCATAATTGAAAATGGCCTATTAAAAACCATTTTGCTTTCTTCTTTTGGGCAAATTCAGGCATTCTTTAACAATGGCTTATTAGCATTCAATCATGCCTCATCACCAACATTCATTATCTAATCATTTGCATACATTCTTATTTTCATATATAACTGCATATATAGAACAGTTCTACTTTTTCATTTTTGCAGTAGTCACCTGCGCCAATATGACGCCTATTTTTAATTATAATATAGACAGGACTCTGCGCGCGCTCTGATTAGTCAAAAAACTATGTTTTATCAGGGTATAAAACACAAAAAAGAGTTTGTGTTTTATTGTTTGGCGCACGTAAAATCTGTACAAAGCAAATGAGGAAGCCTAAGCCGTGTATTACACTGTCATTTGAAAAAAAAAAAGGAGTGAATGTAGAAAGCACTCGCCCACGGCTCGTGTTTTCTACATTCCCTCGCGTCCTAAAATTCCCGTCGTGTTAAATAATAAACGAAAGCTGACTCAAAAGGCTGGTTACACTGATCGAGGTCACTTAACAGTGTCACAAGCAACACAGGCGTCGTTAAATCGGACCTTTTGCTAGCAAAAGGTTCCAAACAAAAGGCGCTAAAAAGCCTTAAATTCACGGTTAATTTACTAGTTGTTATGAAAATATAATCCAGAGAAAATGGCAAGGGCAGTATGTATTGTATCGATTACATGTAATGCAAAAGTTAATAGTCGTGGCTGTCATCAGGAATTGGGTTTGCATATTGTTTATCCATTAACACTTGGCGGATAGTCAGTGGCTTTAGAACAAGCCGGAGTACCCAAACTTTAACTGGAAATTTAACATGTGGCTTCCTAAGCCCTGCTTCTGAGCTCCCCGTCCAATTATCAGTAAAATATTTCCGGTCTTAAACCGCTAGCAAACATCGACTTAGTTCATATTAAACTCCCCGGTCAGGCATGCAACGCACAAATTGGAACACCCGAGCTAGTTTTAAAAAAGTTTACAATTATCTTAATGATGGTGCTATTTTTTTGTTTTATAGATGCGGCATACCAGCTCCCAGAAACAAATCCAAAGGGGGCTTGGTTGAGTACATCGTGTTGACCATAACATCATGTGTACCTCACTGAGTCCGAAAAAAGTCTTTCGTCTTTCAAATATCCTGGACTTTTGGAGTGATGTCTTCCGATATTAACTGAAATGATAGGCGTTTATATTAGGTAATCGCTCAAACCAATCAGATTTGGCTTGGAAATTCTTTGTTCAGCTCTGCTGAAATTAGACAACAAGTCACCAAATGTTCAAAACAAAACGTGATTTCATCAAACACCTACCACTAACATTGCGATTTTGCATCGAAGATA